>SRLM01000050.1:119619-229696 GCA_015708895.1 Populus ilicifolia
AGTTAACGAAGAATTTTATTTTTTTATTAATTTTTTCATCTAATTTAGTTTTTTAATATTAATTTTTTTTTATTTAATTATCATACTTTTATGATATGTATCACAAACTTGACAGGTTAACCCAGATAATTATGAGTTAACCCATCAATTTTTTTTATTTAGTTATCAAACTTTCATGACTCGAATCTAAGATTTGACGGTTAATTTAGTTAACGAAGAATTTTATTTTTTTATTAATTTTTTCATCTAATTTAGTTTTTTAATATTAATTTTTTTTTATTTAATTATCATACTTTTATGATATGTATCACAAACTTGACAGGTTAACCCAGATAATTATGAGTTAACCCATCAATTTTTTTTATTTAGTTATCAAACTTTCATGACTCGAATCTAAGATTTGACGGTTAATCAAACTTTCATGACTCGAATCTAAGATTTGACGGTTAACCTGATTTGAAAGGTTAACCCAATTAATTCAGATTTTTTTTTCTTCATTTGTTTTTTTTAATTTTTTTAATTAATCTATTTAATTATCATATTTGTATGACACGACCTTTCAGCCAGATCTAGATCCAAGGCTCTTGGGTCTAGTGTTGCAACCAGACTCACTTAAACTTGAGTAATGTAAGTTTAATATTATTATAAATATTACTCTTAAGTCAAGTATTATAGCTAGACCAAAGACTCTTGGATATATTTTTATAAAAATACACAACACTCTTAGATCTTAGTATTTTTTTTATATTTTTTATGCAGGAAAAAAAATAACCCATGATGTATGCCATTGTTTTTTTTTCATTTAAAGTTTTTTATTGTGGGTTACACAGTGCAATCTACAGTTAAAAAACTAATGTTTTATCTTTTTATTTTTTTTCTTTTTTTATTTTATTATTATTCTTTTAATTTAGTTTCTTAATGTTAAATTTTTTCTATTTAATTATTAGATTTTCATGACACATATCTCAAGTTTGACCAATTAACTCAATTGATTCAAATTATTTTTTTTTCTTTTTTTTTATTCTTTCAATTTCATCTTTTAATAGTATATACAATCCATAATGAAAAAGTTAATGCCTTTAGTTTTTTTTTTTTTTTTTTATATTTTTTACTATGGACTACACAGTACAATCCACGATAAAAATATTGATATTTTTTTTTAATTAACTTTTTTCATTTAGTTTATCGATATTAATTTTTTTTTCTATTTAGTTATCAGACTTTCATGACACGGATCTCAGGTTTGACGAGTTAACTCAGTTAATTTAATTATTTTTTCTTTTTCTTTTTTTATTAGTTTTTTTTCTTCCAATTGGTTTTTTTTATTTTAATTAATATATTTAAATATCACATTTTTACGACACAACTTTGCAGCCAAACTCATATCCAAAATTATTGGATCTGGTATTACTGTTAGACCCACTTAAATTTGAATTTTTTAAGATTAATATTATTATAAATATTATTTTTAGGTCCGGCGCTGCACTCAAATCTAAAATTTTTTGATATAACTTTATAAAAAATTCTAATAATTTTAGATATTAGTTTTTTTTTATATTTTTATAAAAAAAATTAACCCCACGGCAGGGTCATTTAACTAGTAAATATTATTGTCGGTCTAACGTTACAGTGAGGCTTCATCTTTTTAAATTTAATATTTTTTTATAAAAATAAAAAGTTAACATATGATAAGCGCGGCCACCTAACCAGAGAAAACAATGTCGGTAAACAAGAAGAACGAATGAAACGCAAAGGTTCATGGCCGGGAGAGCCCTCGGTACTTGAATAATGATGTGAAGTCCTTTGCCACCTATATTAGAGGGTAACTGTGGGTTACAGGGGAGTGTGCATAGTGATGTCACATGTATTCTTCACTGTGCAAGCATTTAATGCAGCTACGACCTGTCGGTGTGGTTGCTGGATAGATGGAAGAATTTACGAGATTCTGATTTAAAATGTTGTTTATTTAAAAATATATTAAAATAATATTTTTTATTTTAAAAAAATTATTTTTAAAATAGCACATTAAACAATATAAAAAAATTATTTAAAAAAAAACACAAAATTCAAATTAACTGAGGTATGCTTATCTCCCTTGCACATGACCGTGTGAGCCAAAACAGACGAGGGTATCTTGGATGGAATAAATGCCCAACAATTTAGAACATGCACAGGTGTCATATTTCGAATCTTTGGTACCCTCGCTAGTCTAGTAAGACCCTTTACAATCCACGCTAGATTCATATCTCGATTATGTTTGTAACTCATTGTTATGCTTTGAAAAATATACATTTTTACTAAGGAAAATAATTGTTTTCCAAAAATTCATAAAAATAAGAAGGGGAATAGACAGGGAGCCTATTTTTTAAGTTTAAAATCATGTAAATATATGAAAATAAATATAGAAATTATACAATTATTTTAAAAGCTAGCGTGCATATATTTCCTATGTAAGCTTGTAAAAAATATCACAAAAATAATCATAATATGTAAATTAACTAAACAAGTATTAAAATTAAATTTAAACTAGATTAATTTAGAGAATTTATTTATTAAAAACAATAATTAAATATAAAAACCCTAGAATTTCTTTTATGCCTTCCACCCATCCAAGACTCCTTGTACACAACTTAAAAACTAAAATATTAATACTCATAATTCATCAATCTTTCATAATTTATAAAATAATTCATAAAAATTTAAATTCATGAAACATATTCTTGAATATTCATCAAATTCATGAATGTTAATATTTCATGAATTACTTATAATTTATAAATATTCATAATTCATAAAAATATTCATGAATCTTCAGGGTTTGTAAATAATTATTCACTCATTCATCACTAATTATTGTATTGGTTTATATATAAAATATTTTAGGAACTTAAAAAATAATTATTGATCAAACATTTGCTTAATAAAAAAATAGTTTTTTCATTAACCAAATCAAAAATTAAACTCATGAACCCAAAAGCTTATAACCCAAAGGCTTATGCAAATGCTCATTAAAAATAATCTTTCATTCATTTTTAATTTATTTTTAAAATATATTAATATTACACGTTAAATGTTAAAGTATTTATATTGAATCATGAAATAAAACACGATTTTAACCATAAATATAAGTGAGCCTCAAATATAATTTAGCTTTAAATGACCCATTATATATTTTATAAATCAATTCTAACAAATAATCGATCTCATTAAGCTTTTTATTTAGAGCAAAAAATACCCTATTTTATCTAAACACATAGCAAAAATTTCCAGAGTATGTTTTTAAGCAAAACCCACCTTAAGCAAGCATCATTACTAAACCAAAAATGACTAAAAGTGCATGTGCTTTATAAATACCATCATCCTAAAAGGCCTCCGAAATTTCTTTATTTCTTAATCTTACCACTCAATTTGAAACCCTATTTTCATTAAATGTAACTTTCATTTTTTTTCTTCTCTCAATTACATTTACATATTGTGGCTGTAAATATTACGTTTTTGAATTAAAATAATAATTAAATATCGTAATAGGGAGGCATGATATCTAAAATTATCCTATTTTGTCTTTTTGCTCGTGTGTTAATTTGTCGTTTCTTTTTATTTTGTATCATAGTTATCAATATGTCCTTTTTTCCTTCTCCGTACAAGCGTGCTTAAATGTCCACATGTGCAAACACATTGAAGACGTATTGGTTAGCAATGAAGCACCATCTTTTCATTGCAGCTCATGTTGTCGATCACCGAAATCCTCCTGTGCATTGAGTGAAAGGTTAAACCTAATTTTTCTAGCTTCTATTGTAGAGTTATTTTGCTTTCATGTCTTCTTCCCACTGTTGTTTCACACCATTTTACTACGCTTGGATCGTTGCCTAGAACATTCTTCCAGTTTCTTTACTTTTTTACAACTGTTAGTAATTCCCTCCGGCGAAAACATTCAAAATCACCCTCAGTCTGCTCTTTCAGACCACTCGCACTTCCGCTGCTCATTCATGCATGGATTACCTTGTAAATCTACACCATGGACTTTCTTTTGGCTGCTAAAAAAGTCGCCTTTGATCTGTAGTTACTTCCTTAACAACTAATTTTCTGAGCTCAGGCATGGCTTTTGCAGTGAATTGTGTTTATATTGTCGATCTACTCTACTCCTCTTCCTTCAACAACGATATATATTTATCCCAGTACTTCTGTAATCATGATCTTATAAACTAAGATCCGCTGTTTTTTTTATATTCTGAAATAAGGCTTTGTGTTTCAAACCCTTTGGCGTAGCGCAGGCAGCAGGCTAGTTTTGTATTATCCAATAAAAAAAAAATTATAATCATATCACACCATTATTTTATCTGAAAGGATCTTTGCCGTATAATGTTAAAGTAAAGACATAAATATTTTAATAATTAAAATATATAACAGATAAAAACAAGGCTTTGTGTTTTATTTCAGTACCATCGTGGATGCTTGCATTGCACAACCACTTGTAGTGATCTACTTGTATATGCATATTTCTTTCGACAAAATCAATTTTTTTAATATAATAAAAAATATTTAAGTGGCAAGAAATTATTTAATATTATTATTAAAACCAATTTAATAAGCTAATTTAAAATCCTAGACCTCCTTGCCTTCCTTAGTTTTTAATATTAGAGAGTTATTTTAGTGATAGCTAGTCTAAAACAACCTAATTATTAAGTGAAAAAAATTGGATGATAAAATTAAGAAAAAAAATAAAATTAATGAGATAATCTTTCCACTCAGCTCTTTATTTACATTAAATTTAAAATTAAATTATGTAAAAATTACTTCATATGATTCAAATAATTTGGCTTTTCAAAAGCAATTATGCTAACAGGTAACAAATATTCAAGAATAAAACAAATATAACAAAAAAAAAACATCTAGATTCGAATCCTTTCCTTATCCAGGTTTAATTTTAAACTATACAGGAGTTAACGTGTTATATTTGAGTCAACTGTATTGCTCTACATGCATCTCAGACAATCATTAAAAAAAATAAGGATGAAAAAAAAATTAAAAAAAAAGAAAGAAAGAAAGGAGAGAGCCTCTTCACTTTCTTTTTATATAAACAATAATAAAGTGATCAGAGTATTGATTACTAACATTTACATTAACCATCATTGTCTAACCCTAGAGAATGGAGATCTTCCCATTTTGAAGATCTTCCAAACCCTCCATTGAATTTCTTTCGCACGACCCCAAGAGATTACAGTCTAATCAAGATATTTTCCCCACCCAAAACAAATAAAAAAATCAAAGCAAAATTTGAAACCTCCAATGTAATCCACCTAGAAGAAGTAGTGATTGACATGATCAAGACCATTCGTATGTCATCATACGCCAATGAACCATTCCCATGACTAAATCGTACAGGAAATCCCCCTTTCTTCCTGGTTTCTTACATGCTCTCTTCTTGGTTACTTTGGTGTCCTTAGGTTTGTGGCTTTTGCGTCTATCGTCCGTGTGTGTATCTATGGAAAAGCGAAGCACAAATTGGAGTCAAACAATCTTGTCTTTGACGACAACGTGACGCTGAAAAAAGATTTACGTAATCCAACGGCTCTTAATGAATACACCCTACCTAGCTACCTCGATACTATGCATCCACCACGTCCCTTTGATACCCATCAAATCATCAGGTTCTGTGCAAACCTGTACTGTTTTTCTCCTACTTACGATTATGCCCTCCTGCTCTTTTTCTTTCAAGGAGGTAGAACTAACCGAACCAAACCCATTTATTTAAAAATAAATCAAATTAAAAATAATAATCTAACCAATCTCATTTTAAAATCCAAAAAAATCTTAAAAAATAATTTTTTTTATTTTTAATATAAAATAATAAAACTAAATTATAACTGAATCAAAACTAATTAATTTGTTTTAATTTTTAATTCATAATAATCATACTAAATCAAAATTTATCAGTTTAAATTGATTTTAATTTTATTTTTTATATTTTATAAATTTTTAATTTAGTTATTTTTATAGATAAAAACCTGAATCAAACAAAAAATAATCATTTTTATTCAAAAGAAACCATCATGTAGTTTTTTTTAGTCTAAAGGGAATTAAAATTGATTATTTTTTAAATATATCTTATATAATATATAGTTTTGATATGCTATATCAACATTTTGCTTAAATACATTATATCAATAAATACTTTCCAATACAATATTAAACTAGCATAAATGCATCGTTATAGTTGAAAGCAGCAAAAAACCATATAATATTTATGCCATAGGTATAAAACATGGTTTAGCTTATAGAACGATTGATGGCTCATTAATTCAGAAGTTAATTATATTTGGGCTTTATTATGAATTGAGATTTTTATTAAAATAATATTATTTTATTTTAAAAAATTAAATTAAATTAAATTATTGATAAATAACCTCCACACTCGAATCTAACCATGTCTTAATTTAATAACTATGATTTACCCCCGCAAATGTTTCTACAAATGTATCTATAAAACAGAGACCTCCCAACAAATTACAGGGTTATTTCTGACATTAGAAATGACTCAAATGAGGATGGATATCCCTCCTGCCAGGGAAGGGCAACCCTGTAAATATGACGGATTACGGTCCATCAATTTGACAAGCGTATCTATTTAAATCCTTAAATGAAATAATAAACAATAAACAATAAACAATAATTAATAATTTTATTTTTTTAAAATGCAATCTCTTCAATAAATAATTCTTTTATTTTTGCCTCGTGTATATAAACCCTCGCCAGGCTCCTTTACCGTAAGAGACTTGTTTTACTCCACCATGAATAACCAAAAATCACTCCCCATCCCGTTCTTCCCTAAACCCGAAACATATCATTTATCGGAAATGTTTAGGCTCCTAACTGAAAATTCATCATTTTGCGGATCACTTTTACAACCCCAAAATTCATTTTCATCACCATTTACCTCGAATCACTACGACCCCACAGCTTACTTTCCTGTTTCGAGAGATATTTCGGCTATTGTTTCCCACCCCGGTATTATCAAGAAACCACCCGAAACACCTCCTGTTCTCGATGGAATTGGTGCCGTTGTTGGCCAAGAAGTCCTTTTTGGCACGACCAATACCAAGAATTCAGAAACATCGGATTTTGCTTCGATTTCTCAGTGTATCGGGTCAAAAGAAAGAAAACACGAAAGGGGGGCTAAGAGAAACTGTGTTAATAATGGGGTTCCAGTGCAAAGGACCTACAGAGGGGTTAGAAAGAGGCCATGGGGGAGGTGGTCAGCTGAGATAAGAGACCGTATAGGGCGGTGCCGCCACTGGCTTGGAACATTCGACACCGCGGAGGAGGCAGCGCGTGCATATGACGCTGCTGCTAGAAGACTTAGAGGTGCAAAAGCAAGAACTAACTTTGAAATTCCTCCTGTCTTGCCTCCCATATCTCTTTCTCCTTCTCCCTCAACTGCATGCTCAAGTTCAAGTTTAAACAATGCAGAAGTGAAGAGGAGGACTAATAATTCTAACAACAGAACGATTGGTAATGGTGGTAGAAAGTGTGCAGTTGTTACTTCTGTGGCACATTTATTTAGTAATTTTGAGGGGAAAGGAACTAGTGGCGGCGGCAATGTGGAGCTTGATTTGAAGTTGGCGACAGGGTTTGGTGGCCATCGTGATGGCAACAAGAGTGCTTCTAGTGCTCCTCCATCTATGGTGGTTTAGTATTCCTCAGCTGTTAGTGGTATCTAGTATGATATATCTTTTTGGTGTATATTATGGTGCTTATTTATATTATTTTGGATTACCGTTGTATCCAGGTAGTTTCTTGTTCATGAGCTGATGTTGATATGCATGTGCAAGAAGCGCCGGTAATAGCTATAGCTGGCTAGTTAAGGCACTTTCTTAGAAGATGATTGTTGCCCATGAGTGTCAAGAAGACGATGAATATAGAAACTGACAGTGCTATTTAGTAAATCATCTCTCTCTCTCTCTCTATGTATAATGGCTTGATGTTTTGAGTCTTCAGATGCTTGCATGGTGGAGTACTGTGCAAAACTTGCAATTTTTTGCTTGTAGGTGAGGGAAAATATTACAAAATTCATTGGTTGTGTTCGGTACTGTCACAATAATCAAGTTGAGTTTTCAATTTCTATTGCTTGCCTCGAAGTGAACGGAGATGTATAAACCATTAATTGATCGAGTCTAAGAGACCTTGCACTTGGTACAAGATAGACTCTCTATGTTAAGGTTATTTACTCCCATCAGTTTTTAAACAAAACTATGAAAGTATTTATCGATACTATTTTTTTAATTGACATGTTTTTATTATAATTTAAGAGTAACTGGTTAGTTAATTAATACTACATTTTTGTATGAGTTTCACTTAAAAGGTTTTTTTAATTAATTACAAAAAATTATAAATTTATAATTTTGTTAAAATCTATTTTTTCTAACCTAGTCAAATGTTATCACAATATTAACACATTAAGGTTGTGATTTAATTTGTTTTTTTCTTTTATCAAATATTTGTTTCTATTTGTTTAAATCTCTAGATTCTACTAAAAAAATTGGGGTCTTTTTTAAAAAAAAATTAGAGTCATTTTGTTTGACTTTGTTGTTCTTTTAAAACATGACAATTACCAGTACAGTTACCGCCTTAACCTTTATTGCAGTTTTATAACCGCAAGTAAATATATTACATTGTTATTAATTAATTTTATTTAGTTTAATTGAAATAAAATATTATTTTTAGGTTGAATTTAGAATTTATATTGAATTTAAGGTTTATAATGAATTAAAATTTTGTTGAATAAATTATAAGTAAATATAGTTGAACATGAAATAAGTTTAATTATGAATTAATTATTTGTTGTGTTTAATTTATATTAAGTTATCAAATTAAATATTATGTATATTATTGAGATTGATTAATAATGTAATTAAATATGTATATGTATTCATAAAGATTAATTTAGTATTTATTTTGAATTATATTAAGTTATGTTTGATTTAATGTAATTGAATATGAATCAATTAATAATATGCCATGAATTATATTTAATTTTTGGTTAAGTTTGTTTTAACATTAAATTTTAGGAATTTAATTGAATTTTACTGGTGATTAGAGTTAAGGTAATATATTTTAGAAAAAAATTATATTAAATTAATTAAAATCTAATTTGTTTAAAATATCTAATGATATTTTTATGTTATATCATTATAGTTACATTATTGTTCATGAAGTGAATAATTGCGTCACAGACAATGGCAGGAGCAGATAAAATTTTGCTGGTGGTTAAAGTTGAGATAATATATTTTAAAAAATATATATTAAATTGATTAAAATCTAATTTATTTAGAATATCTAATAATATTTTTATACTATATCATGATAGTGACATTATTGTTCATAAAGTGAATAATTATATCATAAATAATGATAGGAGTAATTTGTTGTTAACCATTAATTTAGACATGTCATATATAAAAATAAAATAAATTATTTATTATGAACTTGAGTGGAATTATAATGATATTAATATTGAAATAACTTAGAAATATTAAATTGATAAACAACAGTATTATCCTATACTAATTGTGTATGATTATAGTTTCAAGACAATGATTAATTTTTTTATTTAAAATGATTTGAATATGATAATATTGTACATGAATAGCTAATTAAAATTTGTGTGTTTTAACTTTTGTTGGTAAAGATAAAAATAGTTTAAGATTATTTGCTACAAAAAATAAATGATACTATTTTTGATTGCAAGAAGGGATGGAGTAGTGGTATTTGCCTGGAGGATATTATAAAAGAACACATTTATTTGAGATAGCAAAGTTAAAAGGGTCACACACATGTATTTTGATTTTTTTTCAAAAAAAAACCACCATTTAATGCAAATTTTCTTACTAGTGTTATATCAATCCTTGTAATGAATAATGTTTCAATAATAGTTGTGAGTATACGGGATGAAATAAAATTGCATTACAAGTATAAAATATCATATGATAAAGCATTCATTGCAAAACATAAGGTGATCGAACATCCTTTTGGTTCATATGAGGAGTCTTTTGAGAAATTCCCTAGGTTATTAGAGGCAATAAATGATTTAAATTCTGAAATAGTTGTTGATGGAACATATAAAGAAAATCTTGATAATAGCACAGTGGTTTTTTTTTTATCATTTGAACTTTGTATTGAAGATTTGAAATATTATAAACCACTTATCAGAGTTGATAAGACATATTTGTATGAACAACATTACGAGAAGTTATTGATTACAATTGCTTTTGATGCGAATAATACGACATTCATGTTAGCTTTTGTAATTGTTGATGAAGAAAATAATAACAAATAAAATCAACTTTTTCTTTATTTATAAAGATACATTACTGTGGTAGAACTATTGTATATATAACATTAAATAGAAATACAAGCATCAAGATGTTTTATGCGAGCGATCATTTTGGTTAGCATCTCTTAGCATCCCTTGATTCTGAATTAAATAGGAGTAATACATGTTTTAAGTAGATTGAAGAGATATTTTCAACAGTACCAAATGATGGTGCCGAGATCGTCTTACGAAGATACAAAATCAATTATGATTGAAATATATTGATTTTTTATTATGATTTTGTTAATTATTATGATGATTTGAATTTATATATACGTATACTATAATATATATACTCTTTCTATTTGGTAATGTATTATTCATTGACCTTATAAGGAGACATGTTCCTCTGCCCTAATGCTCCTAGAAAGTTTTGAAACTATCCTCACATATAGTTAGAGATATGTTGAGGTGGTATCCTTGTACAAATATTTATATCTTTTATGCATGAAGGAGACCAAATTGGTCGGGTGATGTTTCATACTTTTACCAGTATGAATTAAAAAAAGTAAATCTAAATAACTATTTAAATTTAAATATTTCATGCATAACAAAATTTACAAAACATTTTTATTTAGTAACAATTATGGTCGTAGAAACATCTCCATATGAATAGGCCTGAAGCCTCAAATACTAAAATTATCAGATATGACAATCCAAACTATGAGGGTTACATTTCATTTCTTACCAGTATATAAGTATTGTGATGTTATTTTTGCAATTGTATATATTTATATTGTGTTCTTGGAAGTTGAAAAATGCAATTAAACTAATATGTTTTTAATGTTAGGTGGTGTGCTGGCTAATTTTTTTAAAATAATTTAATATGTGTGCTTGCATTTTATTAGAGCGAGTTTGATAGATAATATGTTATTTTTTAAACTATTTGTTAAATGAAATAATTAACTACATCAAATTATTGTTGTTTGATATTTATTTAACTTATAATCTAAAGGTCATGTGGATGCCTCACTCAAAAGAAAGCTTGGTCATTGCTCCAACAGGCCACATTAGCAGGATAAATATATGAATATTAGTGGTCCTATTAACATGTTTTGAGATGGTTGAGCTACATTGTTTGAATTAGATAATACAGCAATTCAATTACAAACAATACATTCCAGTCAATATCAATATAAATAATGCTTTGTATGCCATTACTTGTAAGGGTAAAAATAATAATTACGACTAGTTAGGTCGACATAATACTTATACATCATAGTGGAATGCATGGAGGAATGAGATATTTACTGAGATGCATCATATGATTACTAACGATAATATATTTTTTCATACAAAAGTATAACATAAATTGCCATTACTTCGGATCACAAGCAGGTTCCTCCACTTGAATTTATACAGTACGGCCCAACATATTTAACATCACATAAATAATAATAAAAATTTATGATTAATATATGTTAACCATTGAGTTTTATATATTTATCTTTAAATTTAATATTAATATTTTATTAATATTAAGTTGGCTTCTTGTCACAGAAGGTTTGAAATGCCACATCTTATCTTTGTAGTATTGACGAAGAAAGCAAAAGTTCACACTGTAACATCTTGGTGGTTAAATGTTTGTCGTACTAGACTTAAAATCTTTGAAAAGATGCTAACTTTTGATGAAGTCATAGCAAAGAACGAAGCCACTCAAACAGCTAGATCTAATCATGAATGTTTTTTTTTAATTACTAGAATAAGCTCATATCATCCAGTAGATTATGTAGATGTAGATATATAGATGAGTTATATTTATATATTTTAAAATTACTTGAATATTATATTATTGAATTATTTTTTATTCATTTTTCATGTATATGTTTTTTTCACATTCTTATGACTACTTATGATTATAAATATAAAAATATATTGAGTTTAATTAGACTTTGTTGATTGAGGTTATTGTAGTTTTTTTAAGTGGGATAAAATTTTGAGTGTGGTTTCTATACAGAGAAAACTTTGTCAAAAGTATATAAAATTTTAAATGAACAAAAATTATGATTTTATAAACTTTTTTTGACTTAAAAAAAAAACAACAACTCAAAACTAGATGGTAACCAAAATGATCTAATTATTTTGGTTATTATCCAATTGTTTTATCAAATATATAGTTATTTCTTAAAACAATCTTATTAAAGACATCACGACTTAAAACCATGATATCTGATTAAAAATTATAATTTTAATATAAAATTTGATAAATATCACGATTCTAAATTAAAATATTATTAAAATATAATGTTTATAAACTATAATATCATCAAAATATGTTATTTTACCTTAAAAAATTATATAATTATTTAATTTATCTCAATTTTTTTTAAATAACTAAAAAAAACTACTTCAAAACCAAACAAGCAATACATGCAAATTTAAAATATTAAAGTAATAATTTCCAGGAGTGCATGTTCCTTGGTAAGCCATGTTTTGCTCATGTAGACTAGAGATATTTGCTTCAAGTTTCGCAAGTGTGGTGAATAGATAAGTGGCAGTAGTATCAATGAATGTACAAGTAAAATGTCAAAGTCTAAACTAAATAGCGCACAGCAGCTCAGCTGTTAGGTAGCTAGTGTACAAAGGGGACCTCTAAGCCGCCCATGAAAGGTGGGGGAAGCTAGAGGGGGAGATAAGCTCAAATACAGTTAGGTACCAGCTGGGTAAGTAATGATGGCAATTGATTAGGATTAGACACTGAGAGTCATGAAGATATCTTTCTTTCTCTGTGTCCATCTGGCACTACTTCATTGACAGAATACAAACAGTGTTGCAGATACACAGTGAGTGAGTGCAAGTGTTGAAAGATTGAAAGGAAAGGAAAGGAAAAGAAACTGATGTCCTTCTGGTTTGTTCTCAAATCAGACCTTCCCCTCTTGTTGCTTAAGACTTTTTTTATTTACTCCGATCATAGCTGGAACTCATTACTGATGATGATGATGGAAACTCGGATTTTAATTCGAAGCTCATTGCATGCCCGACATTCTGTATGGAACCCACGTCTCCTAAAACACAAGGTTCCGGCAAATTAACTACTCTCGCACATGATTAGTAAAGTGGTTCGGCAGGTAATTCTAGGACATTCTAGATGACCGGCCAAGTTAGACAAAATAAAACAAAATGTAACATAAGAAAAAATGTTCTACGTGGGCAAATTTCTTCCGACATTTTCTTTATCAAACCAAAAAATATTTTTAACTCAACTTTTTATTTATTCTAGATTTCAACATTAAAATTATCTTAATATAATACAATTAACTTAATAGATTTAAAAAATAATAATAATCAAACTAAAAATTTTATACTTGTATAATTAAAAATAATTTAGATGGTCAATAAAATTATAGTCTAATTTAAAAATAATTTTTTTAAACAAAAACACTAAGAATAGAATTTATTAGATTGACCTAGGTCAATCTTCTAAACATGTGGTTGATCATGGACTTCGTATAGTTTAATAATATTTTTTTATTTTAATTATATCATAATAAAATATAAAAATTAATTTAAAATCAATCAAACATTAAATGTTAAAAAAAAACAATAAAAATCCAACAACATGATGAATTTAAAAGAAAAAAATAAAAAAAAATCAGGTTAAATGTGCTGGCCTTATGGCCAAATGCGTGTAAGCCATTAAAAAAAGATTCTAGGCACTTAGGCTAGAGGCAAGCCCACACATTAGGGTAATAATTTTTTTTTGTTTGTTTACTTTTACAAGAAGCGGACAACCATCTCTTATTTACAATATAAAAAAATAGATGTGCATAAGCTAGTAGGCATTAATCCAAGATATGACTACCATTATGATGGCTAAAAAACTGAAAGAGAGGTTTTTTAGGTTGAAAAATTAGATTTTCAATCTATTTTTATCAAAAAATATCTATTTCATATCACAAAAACCAACATAAATAACCTAATAAACTAAGTCTGACTTACTTTTTTAGATAAGATAATTGTTCAAAACTATCATCACTGAATGAAATTGAATGCCATTAAAAAATAAGTTTTTTTCTTTGAAAAGTGGTTTAACTAACAACTTTCTCTTTCTTGCTATTTTCTAATGAGTTTCTCCCTTTTTTCTACAATCCATACACCGAACAAAAAGAATTTTTAAAATCAAAATAAAAATTATTAGAAATTTAAGATTAACCATGTATTTTTTCTGTATTTTACATCTTAGTTCTCTATAATTTACTTGGTATATTTACTATAATTGCAAACCTAATTTCATTTAATTAACAATATAAGAATTAGATTAAAAGAAAAAAAATTAAAAATAAAAGAAATTAAAGTTAAGATGCTTTTTATATTAACAATGAATGAAAGTCGTAATCTTGTACTATATTGTATAATTGGATAGACATTCTTTTCTCCAAAACAATACCTTTTTTGTTTACAAAATATCAACTAATATTCTCTACCAGGCATTTGTTTGATATATAAAACAATACCTTATTTTATATAACTTAGATATTTATATAAAATATTTAATATAAATTTATAAATATGTTATAAAATATTTAATATAAACTTCTTGGTATTTACAAAGATATTTATAAAAATATCTTAGATACTTCCTAAAATATTTATTTAAAAAAAAACTTAGCTTTCTTATATATTTATAAAAATATCTTATATATTTTCTAAAATATTTATTTTAAAAATTCTAGAGCTTTACTTCTCTAGATAAAATGTCTATCAAAACTTATTTCTCTAGACTTGATCTTTTATGATAATATATGTTTAAAAAAACACAAGCATGATGCAAAATTTAAACAAGATTTAAGAAATATTTAAGCCTAGAAAATATTTTTTTTTCCTCCTCACCTAAACAAATACTATATTGACTTGAAGTTTGGAGGGTTTTTCTTACACGTATTATTGGGCCTACTAAGTCCTCCAGATCTAGTTTTATCAGCCCATAGAAAGTACTCTTAATTTTTATATTGAGAGTTTTTCCAGCCTCATCAATTTTTATTGGGCCTACTAAATCTTCCAGATCTCATTTTATCAGCTCATGAAAATCACTCTCAATCTTTCTATCGAGAATTTTTCCAGCCACATTAATTATTGACATCCATGGAAACTGATCAACAAGACACTTCATTATAGTCTCTCAAAAGCTTTTTTTATGGGTGGTGAAACCCTAGCACATGTAGTAACAAAAATGCCAGCGACTTAACCATCTAGGTGGTGGCCAAGTGGTAAGGACTTGGGATCAAGGGGTTTGCTCCTTCTGTGGTCTCAGGTTCGAGTCCTTGGTTGCTCATATGATGGCCACTGGAGGCTTACATGGTCGTTAACTTCAGGGCCCGTGGGATTAGTCGTGGTGCGCGAAAGCTGGCCCGGACACCCACGTTAATCTAAAAAAAAAAAATGCCAGCGACTATGTCTAAAGCAATACCAACAACATGTTAGCAGCTATGCTAACAATTATGTCTAGGGTACGCTTCTTGTGGAAACCCCAATACATGTGGTAACAAATGCTAGCAACTATGTCTAATGTTATGCCAACAACATGTTAGCAGCTATGCCAACAATTATATCTAGGTTACGCTTCTTATGGCTACACCAAAGATTTTTCTTGCATATATTTATCAACACATGAAAAACACCCTCAATTATTTTACTGAGAATTTTGTCAACCCCATCAGAAATAATATTAACAAGTTATATAAAATTATATTTTATCCTTATATATATTATCATCAAACATGCAACGCTTGGAATAATAAACAAAGATTATTATTTTCACTTTAGTTTCTAATGAGTATTATTTCTTAAAACAAACTTAAAATGATAATTTTATTGCATGTAGAAAAGAATTCATTATTGTAATAACAAGATAATTTATCACTAAAAAGATAATATAAATAAATTTGAATAACTAAGTCATTAAATCATTTCTCCAAATGTGTTCAACCATAAAAAATATTTAAATCAATTATATATAAAATAAAATATTTGCATCAATGCATATTTAATATCTATCATAGTTTAAAAAAATATAAAATAGTAAATTCATCATAAATGAATATTTTTGTTACCAAATAATACTCACCTCTTTATAATTTAATTTGATTTCTTAAAAAAATATGATCATTTTTCATTTTTATGTTTAAATTATTATATCAAATTTTTTAAAATTAAATCCATTGTTTTTATAACATTAAAAAATTTACTCATACAGATAAGCTCATATACTTTTTGATAAAAATCATTCTTTCATTAATTAATTTATTTAACTCATTAAAAAATTATATACTCTAATTCATTGTTGTTTTTAGTTGTTACAAATTATTAAATTGTATAAAATGATTTATAGCTTATTTTGAGCAATTTATTTTACAATATTAATTTGATGAAATAGAAAGAAAACAAACTTTTAATAAAATTACATTTTTAAAGTTAAATTATTGATACATGTGTACTATAAAACATGTTTTAAAATTAATAAAAAAAACCATGAAATATTTAAAAAGACATTTATTAAAAAAATTAGCTTAGTTTTGTCTTTATCTCTATCCCTTTTGTTCCTTTATCTCTATCCCTTTTGTTTTAGAGGAACAAAAATTAGCTAAAAATAATTGAAGACGCATATTAAAACTCTACCTTAAAAAATGATATACTAAGAGTGTGTTTATTTTTTAAATAATTTTTTTTATGATTTCAAAAAAAGTAAGTTTTTTAAAAAATATGATTAGGTATGGTTAGTTGGAATTAGATATGTGTTTGGTAAAATTATGATTGAGGTTTATATGTAGTAAAAAAAACATTTATACATTTTTGGTAATGTAGCAAAAAATATTTATAAAATATTTGGATTTAGATACGTGTTTGATAAAAATTATGGTTGAAGTTTATGTGTGGCAAAATATATATTTGTGTTTGGAAGTGTGGTTACAGTTGCTTTTCAAAGTGCTTTTTACTTAGAAATACATCAAAATAATTTTTTTATTTTTTAAAAATTATTTTTGATATCAACGTATCAAATTGATTTTAAAAAAATATCAATTTGAAGTAAAGAAAAAAATAAAAAATTTCAAATTTTTAAAAAAGTGTTTTTAAAACGCAAAAACAAACAATAAACTCAATTAAAAAAGCATGTAAAAACTATGTTACAAAAACTGTATTTCAAAATCAATATTTTAGTGGGCTTTGTAGTATAAAACATTATTTGGTGTGTGATTATTACTTAAAAGTATATTTTTATCAGGATTTTATATCATCGTTTTGCACTTGAAGTATTAATAACTACTTAACTAGAATATATTTTATAATAATAAGTCTTATAATATAAGATAAATTGAATTTATGGTAAGTGATTATTTTAAATGCAGACACATCTCATAGTTCAAATGATTGATTGATGTGATTAACTATTGAAAGTGAAAGGACAAAGAAAATGTTAAGCTTAGAAAAGAGATGCTGATTCAATTTAAACCGTAATACTGTTAAGTTATTGGGTCATATCTGGAACTATAGATTTTGGATTTTAGTTTGGTTTATATAACTGTAAAATTAAGACATAGACCTAGAACATTCATGAGAGTCTAAGACTCAATTCTGCTAATTGAAAGACCAAGTCTTAGCATAAAAAAAAGTCTGAATCTGTTATATAATCCAGATATTGTTAGGTGTTTAGCCCATATCTTAAGTTTTAGAAGTCTAGATGCACCGATTCATTTTTTATTAGAAAGCTGAGACAATTTCCCAGAATTTTCATATGACTATCTGTTCAAATTATGATATTATCAATAATATTTTATTCAGACAAGAAAATATGGATTGTCACAAAGTTAAGAGGTGATCATCCACTCAAAAATTAGTCATAAAATCAATAGTTTTGAATTTTGACCTATAAAATGAGGCATTTGTCATATATTTAGACATTTTAGTTTTCAAATCACGATCATATTCTTGCTCTCTTTCTTTATATTTTTGTAACGCTTAAGTTTTGCTTTCATTAATCTCTTGTTTATGTCTTTCATTTCTTTTACTATACATATATAATCATGTTCTTCTCTTGTTTATTTATATTTCTCTTCTTCATTATGTTTAATTAAGTTTATTATGTCAAGGTGGAAAGCTTTCACTAATGGTATTATGATAAGTATAATATAAACTCAATATAGATTTCAATACTTATATCCTATACAACTTACTATTAACATGTCTTATCATTTATATCTTATTTATTGTTAATACTTTGCTTGTTAAATAGTTAATCTAAATTTGTTTTGTATAACACTTGGTACAACAAATGCTTAACACTTTCATAATCAATTGTATGATATAACCTACACTTGTGTTATGAAAGGAACTTGATTTGTTATTAACATAAGTTAATATCATGAATTTCTGACAATATTTTAAATTTTGATATCACTTAAATAAGATAATTAATATGATTATGTTAACAATTTATAATGACCTATTAACGATAAATAATCTGATTGGAACCTTCTTTATATGTGGTTTTCAATTGAGTTATAAAAAGAGTTTATATTATATTTATTTTTAATACCATTAGTGGATCCTCTAATCTTGATATTTGTTTTTATCATTATTTAATCCTCATATTAATCTTATGTCTCAAAGTCCTATTAAACTCATCATCATCATTATTATTTATAATTTATATAGTTAACCTATCTGTGATTCGACTTCGATCTTGTCAGGTTATTTATTACTTTGACACTCCTACACTTAAAAAAAAACATCAATTTTTTAATCTTGTTAGTGTTCTATCAAACAACTTACTATATTTTTTGCACCGCAAACACAAAAGTTAAAGGTAAACAAACATATCTTTAATAAGAAGTGTGAAATCCACAATGCATTGTGAATTATAATGGTAAAAATACAGATTTGGCCCTCGTTCCTTGGAAATTCGACATGCATGACGAGGGTAGGAGGGTTTTTTATTAGTTTTTTAATAGTAAAAGTATGCACATATCTATGAAATCAAAATTTTAGGTCCCATGGCTAAAGACATTTTTTTTCTTTGCGTCCTTCAGTGAACAATATCATTATTAGGATGCCATTGGAATCAAAGAAACCTTAGCTTTGATCAAGGGCCATTATTATCATTTTAACCCTATTTGTTTTTTATTATTATTAGGTTAGATAATAAGAGGCATATTTTTACTTTAGTATGTAATAGATTTTTAAAAATATTCCACTTACTAAAATGCCCTTGAGGTCAAAGAAACTTTAGCATTAGTCAAAGGTTGTTTTTGTTATTTTAACATTTTTTTTGTTATTGTTTTTTATGAGATTAAGGGTATAATTGCGTTTTAATATTTATTATATATTAAAACAAGTTGACAACGCATGTGTTGCATGTGTCAATGCAAAAGGAGTTGTCAAAGTCTTCGAATGGTGTGTGCAGCATTGTTCAAAAGCTAAACGATTGTTTCTGAAGTGACATTTGAATCCTCCTGGTAACTCCTTCATCCCTGATTGGCATGTGTAATGAAATAATTTCTAGTTTAGTGTTGATAACCCTTTTTTGTTTTTCCTTTGTCTTTCTGCTCCTTGGTTTTCATGCGTGGCTATTTAGATTTTCAAGGTTGCCCCTCAATTTGTTTTTTTGTTAGATTTGGTTCATGTTTTTTTTGGTTTTTGATTTTTGTCCTTATTTTTTTTCTAAAGTTTTGATTTTTTTTCTTTATTTTCATCCTTTACATCAATTTGTCATGAGTTGTTTTTTCTTTACACTTTAGCCTTTATTCTTTTGATTTTTAATTTTTTTTCTTAACTCTTTTATGTAATTTTTATTGGTTTTTAATTTTATCACTTAATCTAAATCTATGATTTTTTTTAATTTGGTCCTTATTGTTTTGATTCTTATTCTTTGGCTAAAGATATTTTCAATCAAAGATATATAATTTCTTTTTTATTTTGATTTTTATTCTTATTTTTCTAATTGCTATTTTTTTGGATTCATTTATATAATTTTATTTTTAATTTCATCATTCACTATTTTATTTTCTTAAGATTGTGTTTCATGGTTTTTTTTCATATATGGTGCTTCTAGTCTAATGATCTGAATTATAGGTTTGAAAAGTTAAGGTGATTAACATTGTTTTTCACTTATTTTCTTTTTTTGATTTACCATTTGATATTAAAAAAAAAACTGCTATGTGCTTTTTTTCTTCTTCTTTATCTTGTTATCTTAATTTCATGACAAGAGTAATAGAAGCAGGTTTGGTTCTTATTACTCAGATTACATGTTTATCACGCTATTTCGGGTTTACTCAAGCTAATTTTTTATCATATTTTGCACTTCTAAATGTTTATTTCCAACCTATTACGTTTTTTTTTTAATTTCATTCATTTATTATCATTATCTATTTTTATATAGTTTAATTAAAATAAAACCAACTTATTAAACCTAGTTAGAGCTATAACTCAAGTCATTTATTTATTTTTTTTATTTTTTTGAAATGTGTTTTTGGCATCTTCTTAGATAATCTAGAATTAAAATAATGTATTTACATGTATCACTAATTAATAAAACAAAAAATAATAAGGGTGAAAGATGTGGTGTTTTTGTTGTGTATCCCGTCATAAAATACTATTCATTTCAAGATTTTTTGTTTTTGCTTTCACTTTTTTTATTTTTCTAAATCTATGTTTCTTTCTATAATTTTATATGTTAATATTTGGTTTATTAATTATTGAACTTCATAATTCATTGTAGTTTGCTTTTTTACTATACATTACATTACAAAATACAATTTATTTCAATATTTTTTTTTCCTTTTCTAAATATATGTTTGTTTCTTGAATTTCATACTTCAACATTTAATTTATTAGAGATTAAGTTTTATTATTTATTATGGCTTGTTTTATAAGTGGTTAGCTTGGTCACATGACTGGAGTCTCGGGTTTGGTAGGTTAATCTAATTAACTTAGTTTTTTTTTTTTGTAATTGATATTTTTTATCCTTTAACATTAAATTGATTATAAATTAGATTTCATAATTTATTTTAATTTAATTTTCATAATATTATCTTGGTCTTATGACTTGAGTTACATGTTTTGTAGGTTAACTAGGATAGGGCTCAAGTCATTTTATTGTGATTTTTTTTAAATTAATTTTTTTCTCAATTTCATCATTCAATAATAAGTTTATTGAAAATTATGATTTATTTTTTATTTTGATTTACTTTCTATAAAATTATTATAGTTTCATGATCAGAATGAAGGGTTTGATAAATTAACATAGATTAACTCAATTCTTTTTTTTTTATGAGGGTATCTATGATTGACCAACCACTATTATAGATATCTAGTATTATATCAATAAGATCACATGTGGGTCATTAAAAACTTGAATTCCAACTAACATGTTAATTAAATTTTTTTAAGGATGATATAATAAGGTTCATGAAGGGAAAAAAAAAACACTATGGTTTTGAACCACTTCGAGATTATTAGGTATAATAGGAGCTTCCATTTTTTTTGCTTCCATTTTTTTTTCAAACATAAAAAAATTGATTGATTAGTTAAATAATTTGTATTTTTTTAATGGTACCTATATATAATTGTGTTTTAAACCTTGCTTTTGTAGAAGTTAAAATAATCTATTTTATTTATTTATTTTGTATATAAAAATTCACCTCACAACAACTTTAACAAAATATACTCTTTTAATTTTTTTTAAAATTATAAGTAAAAATATTTTTCTTAAATTTTTTTAACCTATAATTGCAAAAACTACAACATTTAGTTACAAGTGTTGTTTCAATATTTTTTCAACTTGCTTTTAACTGAATATATAACATTAAATAAATTATATTACAATTGTAATCATAGTGTGTTGACAGTTTTTTTTATTTTTATGTAAAGGGTAACAAGATTTGAATCCTAACCTAAACAAATTGTCTTTGTTATTTGTTTTTTAAAAATTGTTTTAATCAAATTTGATTGAATCAATTTATTAATTAAATCTTGAATTATTAATATTTTTAAATTCTCTCATTAATTTGAGCCGAAGTTAACATCATTGTTTAACGTACAATGGGTTTGTTTTTAACTCATGAGACTTTTTTCTTTTCCCAAAAGAAATTTGTGAGCTGCATTAAACTAAAATTAAGTAGTGATATAATTCTTGTGGCGCCTTGGGAGCCAAGAATTACTGTTATCGAGAGAGGGCAAAAAAACGGAGACTTGCTTGACTAGGAATATAAAACTAGACATCACTGCTTTACAGCCTTCAAGAACACCCCCCATCAGAATTGGTTAATGTTATATATACTGTGCATCAATTAGGTTTTGAGACCAAAAGCATGGAGTGCAGAATCAGTGAAACCTGGAGTGCAGAACGGCTTTATTTTCTTGTTTTTCGGCTTTTTAGCTGTGGCATAGATACGACTGCACTGCACTGTTTGGCAGACTGGCCCCATTTTACAACCTAGTTTAAGCTCGAAATTCAGAGGGAGGCAGCCACCTAGAAGTTCCTCCAAGTCTAACAAACACATACATGTCAAGTATTTAATTATAACTTAATTCCAGTTTTTATTAAAATTAATCGGTTAATCCACGTAATATAAGAAATAATTATTTTTAATCCAATGGAGATCTTTCTCAATTTAATAGTTTTTCTTTTCAAAAAACTTCTTTTCTATCTTACTTACATCTCTTTTTCTTTAGGAAAAAGAATTCTAAAAAAGAGTATGGAATTATCGAGATCTAAATTATAAATGGATTGATAAATATTTGGTTTGCGAAAACATAAATACTAATTAATGAATTTGCTAAAGATTGAATTATTTTCTTCCACTTCGACTTTGTTCTTCGATTTTTTTTTTTTGGTATTTATTTCTGTTCAATATCATTGATGTGAAAATATTTGATGGTGTCCTTGGTTGGTACATCAAATCCCTTGTTATCCCAAGGAGACGGTTAGAAGATTAAGATTTTTATTAAAAAAGTATTAAATTCAAAACCTAAAATCCACTCAAAGAAAAACGCACCTTCGATTTCATGATCTTTAATTTTGTGATTTCCTTTACAAAACTGGCTAAACTACTTTGAAAGAAAGGGATAAAAGATTAATTAAAAAAGAGAGGGGAGGAGGAGAGGTTAATGATGAAGCTTTGTCATGAATTATTGAATTTTCACGGGGGCATAAAGTTTTTATTGTTTTTAATCTAGATGATCTTTCATACATCAAGACTATATCTACTTTGCTGACCTAATTAAAAAAAAATTATGATAAATTAAAAAATTTATAAAAATTAAAAATAGTTTGAATTCTACTTATAAATAGTTTTATTCTTGGACATTCTTAAATTCCAACTTTAACATGACATTGTTATTATTATTACTATTATTAGCAAGCATCTAGTTTTTTAATTTAATTTGAATAAAAATAATTATGACAGTAAATACCAATATCGTCGCTATACGATATCGGGCGACGACTCCATTCCTTTTTGTTTGTTTTTTAACAAAAAAAGAATAATTTAGTTTTTATTTGATTGAGGAAAATAAAAATTTTATTGGAGTCACCATCTAGTAATTTGAGGGAACTAGAAATCCAAAATTAGATACTGATCCCAGAGATTCAGGTACTGCATTAGTTATGATTAAGGAAAAGTAGACACCACCCTTAAAACATCATTTGAGAGAAATGTTACCTTTACTTGTGTGTTTTTCTTATTTGATTCAAATGCTATTATATTTTGAGCTTATTTGTAAATTTTTAACATGGTTAACGTCGGTCCCTAAAAATAGGAGACACGTTAAAAATGACATCAATCTCTAAAATTAGGAGACTTTGTCTAAAATATCGACGTTTATCCCTAAAAAAGAGAGTTACGTTTGATTTACAAAAATAAATAATAATGGACATAATCCATATTTGGTATTTAAATTTTTGACATCGGTCCTTTTCTGTAAATAAAAGAGACGTGTCGACAAATAATATTTATTTTATAAAATAAAAATTATTTTGATATCATTGATAAATGGATATATCAATTCTTGAAAATTGGGTTTTTGACCCATGAACAGTGATATGATAAAATGGGTGTTGGACCCGCATCGTTATTTATTTTGATTTATTTTTATTTTTTTTCACATGCAAAAATTTACAAGTATTTATATATAAAAATATAAAAAAATACCATAAAATATCATAGAAAATTACCTGAGTACCCCTGTATAGGCAAAAGACTGAAATACCCTCGGATTTAACAAAAATTTATGAAAATGCCACAGGCGGCGCGTGTGACTCACAGGCGGTTACTGTTGATGGCGGCGAATTTTTTTCGGTGCGATTCCAGCGAAACGATGATTGATTCTGGTAGATATGAGGACGAGGATTCTTATGGTGGTGGTCTCGTTGGCCGTTGATGACTGAGGAGGGAGAATCGACGACTTGAAGGTTGATTGGCCGATGACTGTCGCGGCCTTTTTCCGGCAACAATCACCGGTGAAAAAGTGCAAAACGGCAGGGGTTTAACTTCAGAGAAGGCGATGCACGTTTCTGTGGTGGTTTCGCTGCTTGAAACGGCCAGATATGGGAGATCAGTGGAGAGAGAGAGATTTGCCGGCGAGAGGAGAGAGAAGCTCTGGGTTGTGCTACGGTATGGACGGGGGTATAGAGCAACTGTGGGTTTGAAGCCTGTGAACCGTCGTATCTCGGATGAACAGATCGTGCGGCTGTGATTGGTTTGATCTTCAAGTTGATCGGACGGTCATGATGTACTGGGCTAAGATCGGGTGGTTCGCGGTGTACCGAGTGTTTGGTACACCTGATGACATGGCGCAAAAGGATAAAAGGACAGATTATTTTAAAGGTTTAGATTGATTTGGGTTTTAATCTGGTGTGGTAAAGCCTATTGTATCCTAAGAAATCAAAGACTCGGATATAACCACTATTAGATCTAACTGTTGGAATATTTTTGGTATTTTTTAATTTATTTAAAAAGAATTAATATCTTACTGGGGTGCAGAAAAAGTATAAAAAAAGGAATAGTTACAAATAGTAACCATGCAAATAGTAGCGCTCAATTCTGAATTCAGAATTCGGAATTGATTTCTCTCTGTTCCCCCTCCCCTGTGTCTTGCTTTCATTGGCTATTTATAGCAAGGGGACAGCAAATCGCAGGTTTTTGGAAATGTAATCACGGGATTCTGAATATAATCACGGTACAGCTGCACCGCCTGCCATCGACAAAATTAATTTTTTTTATTATATATAATAATAATAATAATAATAATATTTATTTATAGAGATAAAATTAAAAATTCAAATCATATGTTAAAAATCAATTTTAATTATATATAAAAAATTTTTATATGGATATTAACTCGGTGGACCGAGTTTTTTGACCGAAAATACCAGTTTTAACTAAAAATAGTTTGAAACTCATTTTTTTATCGCGGTCGACATAGTAGGACCCATGTTGACCCGGTGGACTCGGTTTTGACCGAAAATGACAGTTTTGACCCAAAAAAGCCCAAAACTCATTTTTCATCCCGGTCGACATGGTGGGACCCGTATTGACCCGGTGGACTCGGTTTTCACCAAAAATGACGTTTTTGACTCAAAACGACTCGAAACTCATTTTTCATCACGGTCGACATGGTGGAACCCGTATTAATCTAGTGGACTCGGTTTTGATCGAAAATGACAGTTTTGACCCGAAAATTATTTTTCATTCCGGTCGACATCATTTAACCCGTATTGACCTGGTGGACTCGATTTTGATAGAAAGATACGGTTGACTCGATAAATTATATTTTAAACTCTTTTTTCTTCTTTTTTTTTATTTGTTATATTTTTTTGTTATGAATAATAAGATAAAATAACATTTAAAAATTTTTAGTGAATCCAAAATTAGGTTACAACAGTTGCCCCCTCTTTACAATGCTTACGGTGCAAAGACATTGAAAAAATGATTTTCTTTTGACTTTGCATAGGAAGTTTTGTAAAGAAAAATAATGGAGGTGTTGAAAAACACATATTTTCGGTTGGTCTAATTCTTAGGGGCGACCTGCTCAAGTGAAAAACATGAAAGTGTTTTCAATCTTGATTTTGTGAAATACTTGAAAGTGATTTCAACAATGGTTTGGTGAAATACATGAAAATGATTTCATATTTTTTTTTTATGAAATACATCAAAGTAATTTCATCATTGATTTTGTGAAATACATGAAAGTGATTTCATCATTAATTTCCTGAAATACATGAAAGTGATTTCAGATTGATTTTGTGAAATACATGGAAGTGATTTCATCAATGGTTTTGTGAAATACATGAAAGTGATTTCAATAATGGTTTTCTAAAATACATGAAAGTGATTTCTGATTGATTTTGTGAAATACATGGAAGTGATTTCATCAATGGTTTTGTGAAATACATGAAAGTGATTTCAATAATGGTTTTCTAAAATACATGAAAGTAATTTCATCATTGATTTTACGAAATACATGAAAGTGATTTCCACAATGGTTTTCTGAAATACATGAAAGTGATTTCAGATTGATTTTATGAAATACATGAAAGTGATTTCACTATGATTTTCAAGGTCAATGAAAACTTCTAAAGTACGGCTCAGATCTGATTTGTAAAAATCGATCTCAAAGATGATGAAAGCTTCTCATGAAAGATTTATATCTACTTTTGAGATATGATTTGCAATCGATTTCAGAGATAATGAAAGCTTCTCATGAAAGTTTTATATCTACGGTTGAGATCTGATTTGCAATCAATTTCAGAGATAATGAAAGCTTCTCACGAAAGTCTTATATCTACGGTTGAGATCTGATTGTCTGTTTAGAATAGTAGTAGGAGTAGAATCCTTATAAATTACGCAGTATTTGGTGACAGACATCATCAACTTCTTGTATTTCAAGCCTTTCAAAGTTCTCAACTCTTGAAGCTTTAATCATGTCTTCCTCTTCTTCCAATGCTAACCCAAATCTTGTTCCTGCAGTAGAGCCTATAATTTGGTATACTACTTTTGAAGTGAATGGTCGTCCAGTTACAATAGAAGATACTGTAATGGACAATGAAGATACTGCTGTAGCTGTGGCTAGAGATATGGTCCTTCCCCGTGATGAAACCATGCTGATAGCTAGGAGTGATATTGAAGCAGTGAATTAGTCACTTGCTCTTAGTATCAGAGCTACTTCATCTTTGGTGAACGTTGTAGAGCGTCTTCATGCTAGAAGACTTGAGCTGAATATTCAGGTTCTTGATCTCCATCATCTGATTGAGAATTTAAGGAATAGATTCTGTGATGAAAGATGTCACAGAAATGACTTGGAGAGAAGGAACCAAGAGCTGAATACACGTGGTGACTTTTGGAAGGACTATGTTAACACACGACACCTCGAGTTCAAGGAAGAGATGGAGAATATGCTTAAACAATTTAAAGAATTTCGAGTCCTGATTAATGATCAAGATGGCTATATCCCTGATCGTCCTCGCACTGTTTAATATTTGTACTTTTAAACCTTTTATCATGAATAAAAAATCCATCTTTCTTATCTTCATTTCTGAATTTTGCTTTCATGAAATTGCTATATTTGATATGATTAGAATAACTTCATTTCATCTGAATCTCGTTGGATCCCGTTGGGAATTTTGTTTCAAGAAATATCTACAAGACAAATATACAATGTTTGTGAAGTTAGATGATATGCGATGCATCTTACCTTTTTGAAATATAGATCCCCCATTCATCTTCTCTGACGATCTTGAATGTTACTAAGCTCTTTTGATTCACGCGTCTTTCAAATCTACTCAAGCTGACCCATGTTGTTGAGTTCTCCAAGATAAACTTTGTTTGAGTTTCCCAATAGTCACTGCCTTTTTCTCCATTGGATACTTCATTGAGAGCATTAGTTTCTCCCTAGCCCGACATTGTATTATTGGTAATATTTCCGTTGTTGAGGATTCTTTAACCAATTCATATGGTCAATATATGAGGATTATCCTACTTCACCTGGGATTTTCATATTTGAAGATGTATCAGTTATCATATTGTTTAACTAATCATATTATGAAAGGCAAAAATCTCATTTTATAGAAACTGCATAATCATGTTATTTCAATCCCACATTGGAAAAAGTCAACAGTTTTATCATGTGTATCTCCCACTGGGGAAGCAAATTTCTTTGTGCCATTAGGAATCAGGTGATTGCTTCTTTGCCTCTAGAAGATTTCTTATGATTGCTTCTTTACCTTTGGAAGAAGTAACTGTCTCTTTTCACTTCCTCATTTGCTCTTGTTATCGTTAGAATCTCTGATTTTCTAACACTACCTCTTGGTGTGTCATATATCTGTCTTCTTCACATAAAAAACCATTTTTTTCAAAAATGATTTTTCAAAAGATCTTTTTTTTTTTTGAAAACTGAAACTCTCAATGTCTGTTTATAACAATGTTCAAACAACTCTAAGGATTTGTATTAAATCTCTTAGTAAAAGTAATCTAAGATAAAGGTAAGTGATGAGATGACCTTCTACTTTGGTTTTTCAAAGTGTTCAAGCGATTGCTTGAATATATTTTGAGGGAAAAGAAACAATTGTCTTTTATTTTTAGAAACACTCCTTTTATTAGCATGAATAATAATGAATAATTATTTGTTATATCATGACTCTTTATGAAAAAGTCTCTTATATTTTGGGAACGTTGTTTATTAATTCAGGTTACTTTCTTGATTAGAAAGGACTTTAAAGGCATGTAATGTATTTATGGCTCAAGGCTGTAAAAGAAAGAGGATTTCATAAGCTCAAAGAAAGTGTTTAAGGGTTTGAAAACTATAGATCACTGTTATCTTATCTTCATTTTTTTTATCTTGACAACAAAATGATACTAAATATTCCAAGTTAGGAATTTTTTTCTATTTGTTGGGAATTCTCTCAATTATTTGGAATTTGTTTTTGTTTGAATTCCTTGTTGTCAGACTTCATAAGCTCACATGTCTTCAAGATGATTTCCATGATCATATCTTTCGTTTCGCCCCTAATGTAGGGTGTGATCTTAGTTAAGGTTCTTATGAAAGAAAAAAAACTTTAAATAGACTCGGCTCAAATTGGGACTGCAAAGGATAATTTTAAAAGAAAGTGAAAGGAATATCAAAGATGACCTTTCCTCATTTCAAGTAGGATTGGTTAAAACCAATAAACTTTGTCCACATCTAGCGTAATGTTTTGGATTTATAAGATACCATGTTTTGCGAGTCCATGACAAGCTAATGTACTACCAACCATTATTCATGCTGATAAAATGTAAGTCCAAAACAGAATTTAAGTGATAGTTGTTCCAATTACGTGTTTTTGACTTCTATGGTCATCTCTTTTAAGAGAATTGCTTTGAACATTATCCTAAACAAATCATTGATTTATTTCATTGAAATCATAAACAAAATCAAACATTTAAGAAGAATGGGTTCTCTTGTTAAAAACATTTGCAAGATCAAATTGTTGAGCCATTGAGATTATGCATGGGCTTTTTGGTAAGGTATATGCAAAGAGAATTTCCTGGCCAAAATTTCAGTTCATTTGATTTTGATTGGATGAAATACATCATACATAATACTTTTTCACAGAATCAGAGTTCACGGGCCTAGGTAAATCATCTCCATCCATCCTAATTATCAACATAACCCCTCCGGAGAATGCTTTGTTCACTACATATGAGCCTTCATAGTTTGGTGCCCACTTGCTTCGGTCTTCACTTGGTAGTGGTAAGATTTTTTTTAGTACAAGATCCCCTTCTTTGAATTCTCTTGGTTGGACTTTCCGGTCATATGCTTTGGCCATCCTTCTTTGGTATAACTGGTGATGACAAATTGTAACCAACCTCTTCTCACTTATCATGTTTAGCTGCTCATATCTCACTTTAGCCCATTCAGCTTCTTCTAGTTCAGATTCTATTAGTACTCTCAAAAATGGAATTTCTACTTCCAAAGGCATCATCGCCTCTATCCCAAATACTAGTGAATAAGGTGTAGCTCTAGTAGATGTTCTTACTGCTGTGCGATATACATGTAGAGCAAAGGGAAGCATCTCATGCTAATCCTTGTAAGTGACTACCATCTTCTGGATAATCTTCTTGATATTCTTGTTTGCAGCTTCGACAACACCATTCATCTTTGGTCTGTAGGGAGATGAGTTTGCATGTTTAATTTTCCACTTCACCCACAATTTTGTAATCATTTTTCCATTAAAATTCTGGGCATTATCGGTCACTATCTTCTCAAGTGAACCATACCGACAAATCAAATCTTTCTCAATGAAACTTTTGACCACCTTTTGAGTTACATGGGCATAAGAGCTGGCCTCCACCCACTTTGTGAAGTAATCAATGGCTACTAAGATAAATTGATGCTTATTGCTGGCCTTTGGGTTGATTGGCTCAATCACGTCTATTCCCCACATTGCAAATGACTATGGTGATGTCATATTAAATAGAGGAGCTGGAGGTGCATTTATCTTATCACTATACACTTGACATTTATGACATTTCCTGACATAATCGATGCAATCTTTCTCCATGGTCATCCAGAAATACCCAGATCGTTGTAATTGTCTAGCCATGATATGCCCACTTGCATGAGTTGCACAAATTCCTTCATGAATTTCTTGAAATGCTACCTTAGCTTCGATTTCATCTAGACATCTTAGTAAAGTCCCATTGAATGACCTTTTGTATAGAATTTCTCCATCCAGGTAAAATTCCAGAGCTAACCTTCTCAAGGTCTTCATATCTACTTTGGATGCCCCTAAGGGATACTCTTGATATTGGATAAACTGCTTGATGTTATAAAACCATGGGTTCCCATCTATTTCTCCTTCAATTGAACAACAATGAGCTGGAAAATTTCTAATCTCAATGCAGATTGGTTGTACCCTGACTCCGTAATCAGTTTTGGCCATAGAAGCTAAGGTTGCCAAAGCATCAGCAAACTGGTTTTTGTCTCTTCCCATGTGGGTAAAATCTATCTCATGAAAACCCTTAGTCAGTTTCGAGAGATATTGTTGATATGGTATCAGTTTTTCTTCCTTGGTCTGCCATTCGCCTTTCACTTGACAGATTATTAACATTGAATCCCTATAGACATCAAGCTTCTTTATTTTCATCTCTAAAGCAACTTCTAATCCAAGGATACAAGCCTCATATTCAGCAGTATTGTTAGTACATTCAAATTGTAGTTTGATTGAGACGGGATATTGCTTCTTGTCAGGTGATATTATCACAGCGCCTGCTCCATTACCAGAAACATTCACTGCCCCATCAAAATACATGATCCACCAATCATTCTTTTCTTTGTCTTCTTCTACTATCAACACATCCTCATCCGGGAAGTCAAATTTTAAAGGCTCATAGTCATTGATAACATTATTTGCTAGATGATCAACAATTACACTTCCTTTTATAGATTTTCTTGTCTTGTATACAATGTCATACTCAGCCAACATTACTTGCCATCTTGCTATTCGGCTTGACAAGTAGGGTTTCTCAAAGATGTATTTAAGAGGATCCATTTTTTAGATCAACCAGGTGGTATAATATAACATATATTGTTGAAGACACTTCGTACTCCATACAAGAGCACAACATAGCTTCTCAGTCATAGTATATTTGGATTCACAATCTGTAAACTTCTTACTCAGATAATAGATAGCTTGCTCCTTTCTTCCAGACTCATCATGTTGTCCCAACACACAACCCATTGCTACCTCAGTTACCGTCAAATACAAGATCGAAGGTCTTTCAAGCACAAGAGGCACGAGCAAAGGTGGATTCTGTAAGTATTGCTTTATTTTATCAAAAGCCTTTTGACAATCTTTATCCCATGTACCAGGGTTCTTTTTTCGAAGTAATCGAAAAATTGGCTCACATGTTGCTGTTAACTAAGATATGAATTGAGCAATGTAATTCAAACGTCCTAAGAAACCTCTTACTTCTTTCTCGGTCTTAGGAACTATCATAGCCTGAATTGCTTTCACTTTATCAGGATCGACCTCTATTCCTTTATTGCTTATCACAAATCCTAGCAACTTTCCAGACTTTACTCCAAACGAGCATTTTGAAGGATTTAGCTTCAACTAATACTTTCTTAGTCTTTCAAATAATTTTCTTAGAACCTGAACATGATCTTCTTTATTCTTAGACTTGGCAATCATATCATCCATATACACTTTAATCTCTTTATGTATCATATCATGGAAAAGTGTCACCATTGCCCTTTGATATGTGGCTCTAGCATTCTTCAACCTGAATGGCATCACTTTGTAGCAAAATGTTCCCTATGGTGTGATGAAAGTGGTCTTCTTTTTATCTTTTTCAGCCATTTTAATCTGGTTATTATCAGAGAATCCATCCATGAAGGAGTAAGTTGAACTCCTTGGAGCATCGTCTACTAGGACATCTATGTGAGGCAAAGAAAAATCATCCTTCAGACTGGCTTTGTTTAGATCCTTGAAATCTACACATACTCTAATTTTGTTATCCTTTTTTGGTACCACCACTATATTAGATACCCATTGAGGGTATTTAATAACTTCTAGAAAATCAGCATCCCACTACTTCTCTATCTCTGCCTTGACCTTGAGCACAATATCTGGGCGAGTTCTTCTTAATTTCTACTTAACAGGTTTACATCCTTCTATCAAAGGCAATCTGTGTACTACAATATCAATGTCTAAACCAGGCATATCTGTATAAGACCAGGCAAACACATCGATATACTCTTGTAGTAATGAGGTTAAACTGCATCTTTCTTCTGTAGTGATTAGAGTTCCAATCTTTAACTCTCTTTTATCTTGCTCTGTGCCTACATTTATCACCTCTAATTCTTTCTTTGCAAGTTTCCAAGCATGTTCCGACTGTTCTACCCGTCTAGCAAACTCTTCATCCCATTCCTCTTCATCATTGCAATCTCATGCTTATTAAAGTTTAGCCATTCATTTTCAATGTAATATGTTTATGGATTTATAGAGGATTCACTTTCAAAATTCTTCTTAAAAACAATTGGGGCTTCTTCAATCTTCCAATTCTGGAATACTTCTTCAACTGAAAGCTTTCGCACAAAGGTGTTGGTTAGAGCTTCTTCTAGGGCATGGACAGTTAACTGTGGTAACAATTCATCTTCTTTTATTGTTCTTGGCTCATCATCACAGTCCCAGCCCTTCTCTTCACCTTCCTCTACATTGTTGATATCCATGACAGCAGGTTTTTGTCCCAAGACTTCCATCATGTTCACCCTTCCACTACTTGTAGCATGATTGGGTAAAGGGTTGGAATTCACATTCGGTGCATCATTGAAAGTTATCCATCTAGCTTTTATCAATTGCAGAAGCTTGTTTTTTAATGCATTACAACTTTCAATGTTATGCCCAGCAATGCCAGCATGATATTCAACAACTTTGAATACATTTCTCCTAAGGGAAGTGGTAATGGTGGCAACCGTTCTTAGGTTCTTTGAAAATTCCTTCTTGAAGGATTAACAATCTGGTTACTTTGTTGATCATTTGGTTAGTTTTGTTGGTTGGTAAGCAAAGGTTTAGTAAAGTTTACACTTACAACTTGTTGGATAGGTATTTAGAAGTTATAGTGATGGTAATTTTTCTTCTTACCCTCGTACCCTCCTTCCACATTGTTCACCTTAGACTCCTTCTTTTTCCTAGTAAAGCTTTTCTTCTCAGTAGGCTCTAACATTCTCCCTATTCTTATTGCTTGTTCTATCCTCTCAGCAATAGTTACAGCATCACAAAAATGCTGAGCTGAACTACCCACTAGGTGTTCAAAGTAGGGAGATTTAAAAGTGTTGGTAAACAGAGTGACCATTTCCTTTTCTAACAAAGAGGGTTGCACATGGGATGCTTTTTCATGCCATCTCAAAGCGTATTCTCTTACAGTCTCTTTGTTGCCCTTCTCCATGACTAATAAGCTTGACCTGTCCGAGGCTACCTCCATGTTGAATTTGTATTATCTAGCCTTGTATACCAGTTTAGTGCTGATCCAGAAAGACTATCTTGAAAGAAATGGATGAGAAGTTTCTCATCATTCACCACTTCTGCCATCTTATTGCAATAAGATTTAAGATGAGTGACTGGGCATTCAGTTCCCGTATACTTGATAAATTCTGGTACCCTAAATTCTTTGGGTACAACTATATTTGGGACTAAACACATCTCTGCAGCATGAACAGGATCATATAAGTTTACCCCTTCGACTGCTCTCAATCTTTCTTCTAGAGCGGTCAATTTATCATAATCAACAGGTTTAGAGTATCTCATCCTATGTGAGTCATCAGTTGTCAAGTTTATAATCGGCACTTGTGCTGGTGGAACATTGACAGTGAACTGCTGTTCAAGTGAAGAAGGATTGGCCCCTAGCTTTTGAGAAGTGAATACGAAAGGAGCTACTGGCGTAGATACAGATGGAGTTGCAACTGCTGGCTGAGTAGAGGTATCCTCTCCAGACTTGGATACCAGGGCCTGCTCGAGTAGACTTGTAAGTCTTGCGATATCATTTTTCATGCTCTCCAACTCCCTTTGATAGTGAGCCTCTAGATGTACTCTTTCTTCGTTCTCCATTATCTTTCTTCGTCAAGTGTAATGAATTTTATGGTCTTTTGGGGGACCTATATTTCAACCTGAATGAATGCCATAAAAATGAATGAAATGCACAAATGGATGCAAAGTGCCATATGAATAATGTGTGCTTGTTATTTGTTTTAGGTTTCCCTTTAACTTATAATGAGGAACAGACCAGATCAAATTCTTTTAAGAAAGTTCTCACTGAGGACTCCAAACCTACAGGAACTTGAACCGATTTAGGGAAGAAATTTGATGCCTTAATTCTGATCTGGTCAAAAATTCCTCAATAGTAGTGGTTTTTTCCATCTCACACTTCCTCTAAGGATCGGTGGAGATATAATGAGAATATGGAATGTATATGAAAATGTATGTTAATACATTGACATTTATTTGTGTCTTATATCCTACTTGATAGGATTTAACTCGTAAGGTTTGGCTTAGTTTATTCTATCCTTAAAGAAATTATTTGGTTCTTAGATTGCCCGAATTACTTGTGAAGTACTCAGCCTCTTAACCTTATGCAACATAAGTATGGGATAAAATTCCACAATACTCGTTGCATAGGGTGAGTTACAATCCAAGTGAAAGTCCAAATGAGCATCAGTGGACATAAGTCACACTTGCCACTTGAATCTTTCTTCTCTAATCTTAAAAAGGACGAAGCTCGGGTCCAGAGCTTTTATGGGTTCATCGTGAAGTGTGTGAATACACAAATAAATATCATTCATGCATGTGACAATATGAAAAATTGAAAAGAATTACAGTAATAAATAATGTAAATAAAATAAATACCAAAAATAAATAGCATATAAGAAAAAACATATGAAAAGCAAACACAAGCAGTTGGTTCAACCTTAAGTCTCCAGTGGAGTCGCCATTCTGTCGCTACACGATGTCGGGCGACGGCTCCACTCCTTTTTGTTTGTTTTTTTAACAAAAAAAGAATAATTTAGTTTTAATTTGATTGGGGGAAATAAAGATTTTATTGGAGTCGCCATCTAGTAATTTGAGGGAACTAGAAATCCAAAATTAGACACTGATCCCAGAGATTCGGGTACTGGGTTAGTTATGATTAAGGGAAGGTAGACACCACCCTTAAAACATCCTTTCAAAGAAAGGTTACCTTTACTTGTGTGCTTTTCTTATTTGATTCAAATGCTATTATATTTTGAGCTTATTTGTAAATTTTTAACATGGTTAGCGTCGGTCCCTAAAAATAGGAGACACGTTAAAAATGACATCAGTCCCTAAAATTAGGAGACTTTGCTAAAATGTCGACGTTTATCCCTAAAAAGGAGAGTTACGTCTGATTTACCAAAATAAATAGTAATGGACATAATCCATATTTGGTATTTAAATTTTTGACATCGATCCTTTTCTGTAAATAAAAGAGACGTGTCGACAAATAATATTTATTTTATAAAACAAAAATTATTTCAATATCATCGACAAATGGATATATCAATTCTTGAAAATTAGGTTTTTGACCCATGAACAGTGATATGATAAAATGGGTGTTGGACCTGCATCGTTATTTATTTTGGTTTATTTTTATTTTTTTTCACATGCAAAAATTTACAAGTATTTATATATAAAAATATAAAAAATACCATAAAATATCATAGAAAATTACCTGAGTACCCCTGTATAGGCAAAAGACCAAAATACCCTCAGATTTAACAAAAATTTATGAAAATGCCACTGGCGACGCGTGTGACTCACAAGCGGTTACTGTTGATGGCGGCGAATTTTTTTCAGTGCGATTCTAGCCAAACGATGATTGATTCTGGTAGATCTGAGGACGAGGATTCTTATGGTGGTGGTCTCGTTGGCCGTTGATGGCTGAGGAGGGAGAATCGACGACTTGAAGGTCGATTGGCCGATGAATGTCGCGGCCTTTTTCCGGCCAAAATTGCCAGTGGAAAAGTGTAATACGGCAGGGGTTTTACTTCAGAGGAGGTGATGCACGTTTCTATGGTGGTTTCGCGGCTTGAAACGACTAGATATAGGAGATCAGTGAAGAGAGAGAGATTCGCCGGTGAGAGGAGAGAGAAGCTCTGGGTTGTGCTACGGTATGGACGGGGGTATAGAGCACCTGTGGGTCTGAAGCCTGTGAACCGTCGTATCTTGGATGAATAGATCGTGCGGCTATGATTGGTTTGATCTTCAAGTTGATTGGACGGTCAGGATGGACTGGGCTAAGATCGGGTGGTTCGCGGTGTACCGAGTGTTTGGTATACCTGATGACGTGGCGCAAAAGGATCAGAGGACAGATTATTTTAAAGGTTTAGATTGATTTGGGTTTTAATCTGGTGTGGTAAAGCCTATTGTATCACAAGAAATCAAAGACTCAGATATAAACACTATTAGATCTAACAGTTGGAATATTTTTGGTATTTTTTAATTTATTTAAAAAGAATTAATATCTTACTGGGATCCAGAAAAAGTATAAAAAAAAAAAGGAATAGTTACGAATAGTAACCATGCAAATAGTAGCGCTCAATTCTGAATTCAGAATTCAGAATTGATTTCTCTCCGTTCTCCCTCCCGTGTCTTGCTTTCATTGGCTATTTACAGCAAGGGGACAGCAAATCACAGGTTTTTGGAAATGTAATCACGGGATTCTGAATATAATCACGGTACAGCTGCACCGCCTGCCATCGACAAAATTGAATTATTTTTTTTGTTTATTATATATAATAATAATAATAATAATAATAATAATAATAATAATAATAATATTTATTTATAAAAATAAAATTAAAAATTTAAATCAGTATTATAAAAAGTTTTTCATCCCCTGCAAATCAATTTTAATTATAAATTTTTTTTATATGGGTATTAACTCGATGGACTGAGTTTTTTGATCAAAAATATCAATTTTGACAAAAAATAGTTTAAAACTCATTTTTTATCGCGGTCGACATGGTGGGACCTGTATTGACCCGGTAGACTCGGTTTTGACCGAAAATGACAGTTTTGACCCGAAACAGCCCGAAACTCATTTTTCATCCCGGTCGATATGGTGGGATCCATATTGACCCGGTGGACTCGATTTTAACCGAAAATGATGGTTTTGACCCGAAACTCATTTTTCATCCCGGTCGACATGGTGGGACCCGTATTGACCCAGTGGACTCAGTTTTGACCGAAAATGACAGTTTTGACCCGAAACTCATTTTTCATCGCGGTCGACATGGTGAGACCCGTATTAACCTAGTGGACTCGGTTTTGACCCGAAACTCATTTTTCATCCCGGTTGACATCGTTTAACTCGTATTGACCTGGTGGACTCGATTTTGGTAGAAAGATGCAGTTGACTCAATAAATTATATTTTAAACTCTTTTTTTTTCTTCTCTTTTTTTATTTATTATATTTTTTTGTTATGAATAATAAGATAAAATAACATTCAAAATTTTTTAGGAAATCCAAAATTAGGTTACAATAAATATGACGTAATATATCTTCAAAACTTAAATCACATTAAGTTAAAAAAAAAAAGGCACAATCTATGGTAACTAAGAGGGCCATCTTCTTAAATTTGTAATATAAAGTTTTGCAAAGTTTTTTAGCCCTTTCGTTCCTTCCGTCCATTGCCTCTGCACTGGCACACACGCCCTATGGTTCCAGAAAAACAACTAATGCACCTCATGAGAAGTTAAACTAACCCATTCTCATGACACCGATCATGGGAATAGAGCCAGCCATAACAACTGACACCCGTGAGCCCGTCTATATAATATGAAACTGACTCCACAAATCAAGAATTAGAAGACTCCAACGTAGACTAGTTACAAAGTCATAGAGATTGTGTAAGAGAAACTAGATAGAGAAGATGGATAGCAAGAAAAAGAATGATGCTAATTGCTTTCAAATGCCCCTTCACTACCCCAAATACTCCATGAAGGATTACCAAACCATGCCTGAATGGCAGCTTGACAGGCTCCTTGCTGATTATGGGCTAACTGTACACAATGACTTGGCTTACAAAAGAGAGTTTGCAATGGGAGCATTTCTGTGGCCTAACTTTCAGCAAGAACAGAAGCCTTCTCCTTGACGTAGCTCTTTGCGCTTCTCTTCTTGCAAGGAAAAAACAACAGTTATGAATTGTCATGTTGAGTAATAGGCTTTTGTTATGCATAAATTATACCCTTGTTCTCTTTCTGGCTAGCTGCTTCCCTTAATGTGATATCTTCATAATAAGAAAGTGAGCTTGGTGTTGTGAATTTGGTTCCTCATGTGTGTGTGTGTGTGTGTGTATTCCTTCTTATCTTTTACTTCTGCCTTTTTTTCTTTTTATATGCCGGTGATAGGATTAACCAGGACTCGCACTCGTTGTTACTAACAGACGCGAATATCGGTTCAAATGGTTTGGTTCAGATAAAAAAATTACTTAAACTGTATCAGATCAAATAACCAAATTGATCGGTTTGGTTTTAACTTTTGTTACAACCAAAGAAGTCTAAATAGGCAAAAATAAAAAAGTTGGGGCTAGTTTTATCAAAATTTTGATTTTCTTAGACAAAAAAGAGCTGCTTGGTTTAATTTGATTTCTTGGTTTTCAAGTTTGATTTCTCCATTTGTTTCTCTTTTTCTTAATTTCTAAAATCTAAAATTAAAAATCAAAACTAAAACCAAACCAAACCAAAATTAATAATAAAATTAAATATGCTTAAATTAGAATAAAAAAGGTATTTAGTTTATTAAAACACTTTAAAATAATGAATCTTTTGTTATTGTTTAATATGAATTCTTTATTCTTAAAACTTTATTTTTCCTTAATTGTGCAATTAAAATGTTTGTAGTGTGACTTCCAAGATTCCAACAACATTATCTTGATTTAGATGCACTTTCAAAGGTATTTGAACTAAATTAAAAGGAATCAATTATTTTTCAATATAGGAAACCAAATTTTTAGATTTTTTGAAGGAAAATCAAAACATAAAAAGATGAAGAAAAACACTACAAATAAAGTGAGAAAGAGCATTTAAAATTTTGAAAAACATTTAAGTTAGAAACTCTTTCATCACCTCCTTGTTTTTATAGTGAATTTTGGAAGATAAAAGATTAAAGAACTAATAACAATTAATTTTCACAATTATCATCTTTGATTGATAATTATAAATCAATAATTAAATCTAAAAAAATTAAAATTTATTTGAGTAGAAAAATAAAAAATATTAAATTAATTTCTTATACATCTATAATTTATTTAAATTATATTAATTAAATAAATTTCTAACAAAAGGTCTCATAATTGCTACAGCTCAAAATTTTCCGAGCAAAAGCAAGCATGAGATACGTTCATTCTTTGATTTGGTTGTAGAAAAAAAAATGCATATTACAGCCCCATTTCCAACACGTTGAATTGGACATAAAACGTGATATAAAGCAAAGCATTGTATTTCATATTTAAAAACTATAGTTACTGCATATATTTCCACAATAGTTATTTCCAATTTTAAAACTAGGGTTACTGCTTGTATTTCCATAATTGTTTCTATATATGTCGGTCTTTATTTCCCGTTAAACATTCCTGATGCTAGAAGGAAACATTCCTCTTTAAAATACAGGCTGCAATCAATACTAGGATCTCTCTTCTTGTGGAATCAAGGGTATTTTTTGGATGTTGGCTAATTAAAAACATGGGGCGCGGGCGCTACGTCTCTGGTCTTACCCTTCTTTTTCCTGAAGGAACCCACAAGGAAAACTGTGGCTGCCACGAAGTGCAAGAGGAGAAAAGGAAAAACAAGGAACCCGGTACCAGTACTCGTAGTTTGCTCCCAAAGATGATTAGAGAAGAGAACACCGGTAGCAGCTTTCAGATGCCACTCCACTACCCAGAATACACCAAGGAGGATTATGAAGACATGCCTGAATCGAAGATTGACCTTCTCCTGGCTTCCTATGGCTTATCTACTCATGGTAACTTGAACTACAAGAGAAAGTTTGTAATGCAAGCCTTTCTGTGGCCTGATTCTTCCACCAAAGGAAAACAAAGTTCTTGAGCCGTTTACTGGGGCCCGCTTAGCAAACCACTTCGTTAATATAACTAGGTTTGTTGTACAAGCTAAGATGATGCATTTGGTTGTTTAGTTTTTAACCAAAAGTTTTGAAATGACGCAAAGTCAAATTCATTTTGCATCACGTAAATGTACTAAGAATTAAGTGGCATTATCATATGATATGAAGTTTTGGTGGGTTTTATCTATCTTAATTGAAATCTTAGGAGAAAAAAAAAAGTGATGATAAAAAAAATTAAAAAAAAATCATAAAACGTTTACTTCTCGAACCTTGATTTGTAGTTTGAATTCTACAAATTAGACACCACTAGATTTCGAACTTTAACATACCATTATTATCACTTAAATCACTTTCACTACTTGTAGTAGTGGCCAAATCTCTGGTAACTAAGAGGGTCATCATCTTAAATTCGTAATATAAAGTTTTGCAAATTTTGTTTGCCCTCCCCTTCCTTCTGCCCAATGCCACTGCTCTGGCACACACACCCTTCAGCTCCAGTGAAACAACTATAATGCACCTCATGAGAAGTTAAACCAACCGATTCGCATGACACCTAACATGCAAATGGAGCCAACCATAACAATTGACACCCATGAGTCCGACTATATAATAAGAACCTATCTCCCACGAATCAAGAATTAGAAAACTCCAACCTAAACTAATTAGAAAGTTAAGGATATTGTGCAAGAGAAATTAGTTAGAGAAGATGATAAGAAGAAAAGGAATGATGCTAATTTCTTTCAAATGCTTCTTTTCACTACCCCAAAAACACCATGAAAGATTACCATACCATGCCTGAATGGCAGCTTGACAGGCCTTTAGACAATGACTTGGCTTACAAACGAGAGTATGTAATGGGACCATTTCTGTGGCCTAGCTTTCAGTAAGAACAGAAGCCTTCTCCTTTACATGGCCCTTTGCGCCTGTCTTCTTGCAAGGAAAGAAAAAAAATGAGTTAAGATGGTTGAATTGTCATTTTGAGTAAAAGGCTTTTGATATGCATAAGTACATATTTAAAATGGTCCAAGTCAGTTAACAATTCAATATACCTAAACTTAATAAAATATCTAGTTTAAATGACTGGATGTAACTTATTTTCAAGTTTAATATCCTTGGATTTAGCCATACACTAAATCTAAATATACATGGATTTGATGAGATACCACCTATATACTGAGTTCAAATATATGTGATTATAAGGAGAAATTAAACCCAATATTTTTAGGTTCAATGATACATTAAGCCTAAATACATTGGGTCTTATAAGATACCAAACTCAATACTCTTGGGTTTAGCTACGTGCTGAGCCCAAGTACATGTAGGTCTGGTGAAATTTCAAATCCAATATCTTGGGGTTCAGCTACATGTTGAACCTAAATAGATGTGAGTCTGAAGAGATGTCAAGCTCAACATCCTTATGTTTAGATACACAATGAGTTCAAATACATGTAGGTTTAGTAAGATGTTAGACCCAACACCTTTTAGGTTTAACTACGCACTGGACCCAAATAAATATGGGTTTGGCAAGATGTCAGACCTAATACTTTTGGGTTCAACTTTATGTTAAGCCTATGTACATGTAGGTCTGGTAAAATGATAGACCCAACACCTATAAGTTTAACTATGCACTGAACCCAAGTATATATAGGTTTAAGAGATGTTAGATCCAATATATTTGATGGGTTTAGCTATATGCTAAGCTTAAATATATATGGTTCTAGAGAGATCACAAACCTAACATTTATGGGTTCATCTACATGTTGAGTCCAAGTACATATAGGGTTGGTAAGTTTCTAGACCTATCACCTTTGGGTTTGGAATCAATGCAGGTCCAAATACATATGGAACTAATCAGCTTTATAGGCCCTATATTAGATCATAGGAATTTATTTGTTTATTCTTATATCTTTTAACATAAAATATTATAAGTCAAGAACGATCATCTACCTACATCTTAGGTGTATAAAAGTCTTCTAAGAGCTTACCATATTTTCATTAATATTAGTATTATGTAAGGAATATTATCTCTTATTAATATTATATTATATAAATGACATATATCCCCTATTAATACTATATGGTATAAATGACATTACAACCCATTCATTCAAAGAACATGACAAAGTTTAGAGATTATGTATACCCTTTGAACTATCTAGGTGAAAGGTTAATAATTTTTTTATTCTCCAAGAATTCACACTCTTATATTATTATACACAAGTAAGAACAAACATTCTGGTTCTTAGAGTTTAAAGCTTATTCTTTTATTTATTAAAATTTCTTATTAAAAGTCAATGATTTTATCATAAAAGTCTTTAAATCTTATAAAAAAAAAAGGATTGTTTTGCAAGTGTTAGGTCTTTTATCACCAATCATCAACTTCGTGAACTCTGAAAAAGGAAATATTGACTTGAACATATGATCACCCTTTATTAAACAATTAAAAACCTTTATTCCTGAGCATATTGGATTTTGAGACATCATCATTTGGAGTCATCTATGGAACTTGATAAAAAAAAAAGTCATCAATTATTCTTTCTAAATTAGTTTTTAATATCTATAACTGCAATTAATGATAGACAATCAAGAAACCTATACGATGGGACATGTTATAAACCTTCATACAGTTGTTAGCTTGTCTACTTCATCAAAGTTTAAACAACTCAACAATTAAGTGAAAGCCCTAACTTAAGCCATGTTGACATCCTAGGGGTAATATCTAGCCTTGCTACCTTAGCAAGTCCTAACACATGAAGTAACTTCTTTAATATGAACTTGTAAACCACAAGTAGTCCTCTTTACCAGGAGACAAGGCTAGAAAATCTCTTTAGTCCTTCTAAAGATCATTATTATAAATGTAAAGCTCTCTCATTAAATGGTCACTATAAAAGTGATCTTTCTAGCCACAACAAAATTGAAGTTAGCTATCAATCCCACCATTCTACACTAGAATTATCTAGTCCCCTAAGCTTATTTGATAATGGTTGAGAAGAAGTATGTATAGACATATCTAAAATGAAGTCTAGAGTCCTTTTGAGATAAATGGATCACTTTTATCTAAACAAGTCTTAACCACCTTCATTTATAAGGAGTAAATCTCCACAAAGATAACTTTGAACAACTATGATGGTCTTATAGATATATAAAAACATATCCAAAACATGTATAGTGATTATTACTTAAAAATACATTTTTATTAAGGTTTTATATCATCATATTGCACTTAAAGTATCATTAAACTCTCTAACTTGACCATATTTTATAATAACAAGTCTAATAAAATAAGATATCTTTAATTTATGGTAAATATTCATTTTGAATATAGACATATCTTATAATTTAAAGGATTGATTAATGTGTTTAATTATTAAAATTAAAAAAACAAAGAAGGGCTAAACTTAAAAAAGAGATGTTGGTTCAATTCAAATTGTAACAGCATTCGCTTATTAGATCATAACTAGAGTTATAGAACATGGATTTAGGTCTGGTTTTCAAGTTTAAATTTTAACAACAAAAGAAAAGTCAGAATCTATCATGCAACCCAGACACTATTATATGTTCAGATCATATCTCGAGTTCTAAAAATTTAAATGGAATGCTAAGATAAATTCCCAAAATTTTCGTGAAGACTATCTTTTTAAATTCTAAAGTTAACAATGATGTTTTATTCAGACAAGAAGACAAGAGTTGTCACCAAGTCAATAGGTGCCACCCACTTAATAATTAGTCATCAAATCAATAGTTCTAGATTTTAACTTATAAAAAGAGGTATTTATCATATATTTAGACAACTTGGTGTTTAGATCAAGATCTTGCTCTTGCTCTTTTTCTTTGTATTCTGTAATGTTCAAGTTTTATTTTATATTATATTAATCTTTTGTTTATACTTTTCATTTCCTTTCCTTTACTTAGTAAACTTTTATTTTATTTATGTTCTTATCTTGGTTATTTATGTTTCTCTTTTTCATTATATTTAGTTAAGTTTATTATGTCAAGGTGAAAAGGTTACACTAATGGTATAAGAATAAGTATAATATAAACTTAACATGGACTTTAATGTTTGATCCTAACATGTTTTGTATTTGTTATCTTGTTTACTCTTAATACTTTGCTTGTTAAATGGTTAATCTATATTTATGTTATATAATATTTGGTATAACAAATACTTGGCACTTTTATAACCTATACTGTATTATATAACCAATACCTAAGATATGAAAGGAACTTAATTTTTTGTTAACATAAGTTATAATCATGAATGCTTAACAACATTTACAAGTATTAACATTAATCAAATAAGATAACCAATGTAATCATCTTAATAATTTATAATCTGATTGGAACCTCCTCTTTGTGTGGTTTTTAATTGAATAATAAGAGTTTATACTATATTTGTTTGACATACCATTAGTGGATTCTCTAAACTCGATATTTGTTTTAATCTTCCATCTTAAAAATCTCTTCTTTTTTTTATTATTATTATTATAGATTTATTATTTATATAATTAACCTCTTTATGGTTTGACCTTGGTCCTGCTGGGTTATTTATTATTTTGACACTCCTACAATTGAAAGAAGATATCAATCTTTTAGTCGTCTCACAAGTCATAGTAGACTTTATAGCAATATGTTATTTTAAGAATGATCTGTAAAACAAGCTTGTTCCAATAGCTAAATAGCCAATCCTTTCAAGAGAAGTTGAAATGCCCCTAAAATCCATACACCTACCTTAAGAATTATATGTTAATAAATCTTTCAATTTTGAAGGAAGTGGTGTTAGGGTAGCGCTTATGAGCCTTTATTGGTAGGTCTTTTAAGTATGAGATTTGATTTGAATTTTCATCAATCAACAATGTGTTAGAGTATAAAGCTTTTCTAACAGGAATGAGACTGGCAGAATTCTTAGAGGCTTTCCTTCTCCATGTCTAGAGTGACTCCCAATTTACTTAATTGAATAATGGTAAATTATTTTTTATTACCACCAAAGGTTCTTTCTAATTTGTCTTCAATATAGAAAAAATAGAAATGACTTTTTAAAAGATAAAATTAAAAAGCATGTTGCACTGTTAGTATTATAAGTGAAGACTAATGTTATTCGCTATAATTTGAATGTCATGTATATCAAAATGAATGCGTTTGGTAATATTTTTAACATGGTCATGGACATAAATAAGAACACTAAGGACATTAATATATCTAGCTTTGTATTATGACTATCATCATATAAAGTTGTTTAATGATGGGTTACGTGTTGCAAAGCCAAAAGTCAGCTTTATATTAGATAATAATACATATCTTCTTATCCATGAATGGCTTAATAGCTTGTGATTTTCTAATGAATATGCTTCGAACATAGCTATATTATTAAATTTAAAGGAATGCAAATTATATAGAATGAAGAGTCATAATTATCATGTGTTTATATGAATATTTATTCCAAATACTTATAACGATTTTTTTCTAAAAGAGATTTGAGGTGCATTAACTGAGATTACAGATTAGTTACTTTTTAAGAGATATTTATTTAAGCAAGTTACATACTTACCACATGGAGCAACTTAAAACAAGCATTATTGATATAATCCATAAACTTGAAATAATCTTCCTTCTATCCCTCTTCAATTCAATAGAGTATCTGTCCATATATTAAATTTATAAGGTAAATGTTAGAGGGTATAGTCATTAATATGTAATTACTTTCATGTAGATACATGTTTAAACTTAAAAAAGGTTAAAAACAAAATGTGTGGTGATGTTTTGATATGTGAGGCTTATATTGTTAAAGAGATTTTAGTATTTACCTTGTATTATTTTAAGCCTCAATTGAAATAATGATCAACCACGTTCCAATACACTATAATGATGGTAAACTATCTTCAAGTGAAAATTTGTTAATATATTACTATTTTGGATGACCATTATCAAAAAATGTCATGAGAAAAAGATATCTAATAGACATTAAATTTAAACAAGTAAATAATTAGATGCTTTTCAAGCACAATAAATTGAGATCTTTTGTTTGATAAGTCAAGTTTGTAGTTATATAGTTTTAAACCATTTTCCCTTCTATTCTCATATAGACTCAATTGAATAATTTTTTTATTAAGCAACATCATTAATTATTGTTATCCTAAAATCCAAATGCAACTGATGCTCAAATTGTTTAATTATAAGATGAATAATTTGCTACATGGTTAAAAAGATTTGTTTATGTTTTGACATGGACTGTTAATGATTGGTAATTAACTTTCACCAGGTTTTCAACATGGAAGATAATGTTTGTAGATAAAAAATTTTATATTTAGGTCCTAAAAAAAAAGATCTGGTGTTATAATATGTATTTCATCAATAAATATGTTTTTTATACCAAAACCTATGTTGAGGGCATAAAGATATATAATTATAAAGATTTGTGTAAAGGATTCAACTACTAATGAATTTGAAGTTAATTATTATGGCAAATTATTAATAGTTATTGAATTGCAATATCATAGTGAGCAAGATATATTGATTTTATTAAAATATTATTGGTATGGGACTGATAAAAAAAATTAGAAGAAATCTTCATCATGATATAGTCAAAGTAAATAAAATAGGGAGACTTTATAACATCAATGATGTTTTTATTTTTGCTAAATAATATCAACAAGTGTATTATATATACATTGCTTTCTTTAAAAAAAAAGTCATGATAAAGTTGATTAGTTTTTAAATAAAAACACCAAACATAAGAGTTATGTCAAAGTTAAAGTTGTTGAATATGTTAATAATGAAGTATTTAGATGATATAATATATTCTAAATGGTTGAGTTAGTTGATCCATGTTGAACTGCCTCATTTACTGAGTGAGAAAATACAAATTTTTAAGTCACTGAGAATACTTATATGGATGTTGATGTTGATTTTATTTGAATTTATTTGATTTGATGTTGATGAATTAAATAATATATTGAATACTAGTGGACTTACTAAAGTAAATAAAAATGAAGATATTGACCAACTTTGAATTTGATGAAGAGAATGATGAAAATGAAGTTGAGAATTTCAATTAAAGGGTGTTGCATTGATTTAGATGTAAAGCAATCATTGTGTATGTATGTGTACACTAAATTTGTAATGCATTATATTTTTTACATTTATTGTGTTTGTGGGTTTAAAGTTATCAATTGTTGGTTTTAAAGTGTTTAGTATTATTATTGTTATGTATTTAGGTTGGTCAGGGGATCATATTGATCTAAAAATATTATTTAAAATAGCAATGGAATCATTGATAGAAATGCATTTTCATTAAATACTTCCAAAAGGTTTGAGAAATAGTGACGGAACATCAATGAATGTTCATTTTTCTTGGAATATTCTAGTAGATATGAGAAATGGTGATAGGATCACTGATGAACTAGATGTCATTGGCAAAGTCCAATAGGTTTTAGAAGTATGATAGAATTGTTAAAAAAAATATTTTAAAAAGTAATTAAATATCCATTGAAGATTCTTCTAGCATATGCTAGCATGTTAATATACCAATGGCATTTCTTATGGAATTTTTGTTGATGATTTTATATTATAACCTAATCTCTTTTTCTTTCTTTTTAATCTCTATTGCAAGCTTAAAAAGAAACATTTACCCCTCTTTCTTCATCGCCACCCCTCTTCTCTCTCTCACCATCCTCAACCACTCAACATTATCTCTCTCTCTGTCCATCCCAAGCCCACTCACTACCTAACCCCCCTCTCTCTTAATCTTTTAAAGGTAAGTCTAGTCTTGTAGTTGCCTAAAATATATATATTATTTTAAGATTGTGATTTTAATTTTATATTATGCATTGCATTAGTTGTAATTAGTGTTATTGTTGTTATTATTGTTATATGTATTTTGTTTAATTTTAAAATTTATTATTGTTGTTGACAATTGTGTTGAGTATAAAATTTTAAATAAAGTGTAGACTCATTTTATGTGAATATGTTTTGTAGGTTTATAAATATTGAAACTACATGTTTTATCACAAGTGCAATGAAATCATCTTTCAAAAAACCATTATTTGAATGGAGTCAGCTTTAAGATCGTTTTGAATGGATGGCTATGGTAGATGTTTGATGGGCATGGTTTAAGATAAGATAATATATTTAATTTTTAAGTTGGTATATAATTTCCTTCTAGCATTTTTAATATATTTTATGTTTTATGTCATGTATGACATTAATTAGGAAATTATGATTTTGTTAAGTAATTGTTATAATTTTTTAAGGATTTTGTTGTATAATCATTATATGGATAAAAAAAAAATTGATTGGTGGTACCCTTGAGGCTATCTATGTTGTGATGAATGGTAGTGTTGATTACATGTAGAAAGCTAGCTAAATTATATTTTAGGTAGGGTCCGTATAAGAGAAACTTTGCAAAAATTTTGTTAAAATTATATGAACTCATCTATGTTAATTATGAACTTATTTATGAAAAGAATCGTACGTTATAATGTAAGGGGAAAATATCCTAATAATATTGTATGAATTGATAGTGCAACAAACTTTACTAAGGAAGGAAAAATAAGAGTGTGGCTAGTAGAGTATGGGAAAACCACAACACAATTAGGTAAGTATAAATTTTAATCTAAAATTTTCAAAACCTCATGTATTTTTAACAAATATATTTGTACTAGATTGTATTATTTGTGGTATGATGCCAATAAATATGCCAAAAAAAAAATGAGTTAGCTCTCATTATGTCAAGCTATGTAAGAAATATAGAACAAGTGATATCATATAGGATAATTAGGAGAAGTTTTAAGAGTTTATGGCATTAAAAGAACTTAAAAGGTGATTGTGGTTTAAGTCGTAGAACTGAAACTACAAAACGCATGGTTTGATAAGTATATATATCATGAATCAATCCCATTTGTTAGCTATGAAAAGGCCTAGTAAAATTTTGAGGGTATTTTATTTTATTTTTAAGTTGAAATTTTTTTTTTATTTGCAATGTATTTATTTTATAAGAACATCAGCTTAGGTGGAAGCCTTCACTGATGGAGTTATATGAGGAAACTCATATAAGAAATATAGATAATGGAAAAAGAGGTGATGAAGTTATATATAACAGAAGTAAGATGTTTGTTATAAGTTTTTTTTATAATTATTTTAATTATAGTTTACTTTTCTTTGTTTTTTTATAGGAAACATATAATGTTGTAATGTTTAAAAAAAAAAAGCTTTCACTCATCCTCCTTATAATCCTTAATTACGGTTGGAAGCTAGAGCAGCTGATGGACTCGATATAAATTGGATTTATACAATGCTTGTAACATCGATTTATAAATGAATTGGATTGTCCTATTTTAACTCTAGGAAGACAATATTTTAGCCCAGGCTAATCAATTATAGAATTTGAGTCAAAGATCCTAGAACAAGTTGAGTAGCGAGTTGTCAAATTAGAAGAAGAAATGAAATTAATATTAGAAGAAGAAATTAGATATAATTAGGAGAAAATGATGGAATATATGTCTTTTATTATCCTCTTCGTTATGGTACTTTTAGCTTAGGATTTTCCCACCTCCACCTCCACATTCATCTGTTTAACGAAGTATTTATTGTTGTAAAGTTAATATCGTTAATGAATATTGAATTAATAAAATTTTAATTTTCAATAAATTGATAGTTTTTTGTTTGGTTTTATTGTGATTATTTTTTTTATTTAATACCTATAGAAATAAGAAAAATATACTGAGTTTTTTATGGAATCACTAACAAACAAAAAATTATTTTTCAATGATTTCATAAAAAAAAAGGATGTCATTTCATTGAAAAATTATAAAATAGTTAATAAGTTTAAGATTCTCTAATGGATTTAGTGATGATAAATTAGTTGTCAATTTGGTTGCCTAATCTATTAATAATTTATTGACAGTATAGCAATGAATTCGCCTATGAAATCTTTTTGGTGCATTTTATTTATTTGATATCAATATTATGTTAGCGATTGTATTAATAATTTGAAACACTGATAGAATCATTGATGGATAACAATTCCCTTATAAAATTTTGATTGATAATATGTGTCCATCAATAACGTCACCAGCTATTTATATCACTAACAGAATTGTGTTTCCTCGCCAATTAAAAATTCCATCAATTCTTTTCAATTTTTTGGTGGTGGATATTAATACTTATGCATGGTCCATACAGACCAAACCAATCATTTTACAATTGCCCATTATCAAAACCCATTTTGATCCACTTGAACCCTCTTATTATATAGTCATATGTTTTTTTTTACTTTAAAGGTACATGTTATACAATATACTAAAAGAAAAAGGTTTTCATATGATACTTTATTATTCATATGAAAAGTGAAGCATCTCAATTTTTTTTTTCTTTTTTCTTTCAACCGCATCCTCTTATGGCTTAAGAAAATAACATTTTCATATTGTGTTTTATTATTCATATAAATATTGGAACATCTCAACTTTTCACTTCATTTTTGAAAAAAAAATTCTTTTAATTAAATCCTTTTATGGTTTAATTAGATAAAACCAAGTTTAAAATTAAGGTAAACAAACCAAATTAAAATATAGAGGATTGAAATATAAGACATGAAAAAACAATACCTAGTCCTAAATTCTCAACAATTTTCAATTTGGTCTAAAAATTTATTTTCTTCATTTTTAATCATTTGCTTTCAGAAATAAAACAAAAGTTGCTTGAAAACGGTAAGAAAAGAAGAACAAATGGTTAGGCAACAAAACTCATTATTCCTAATGTCAAAGAGTTTTATTTTACAATAGAATTTATATGGTGGTGATGTTTCTTCAACTCTTGATGTTTATAGATTTTTCATTGGGTTAATTTTTTCTACGGGCAATTTTAGGGTATTTTAGGGTTTTTAGATGATTTAGGAATGTTTTATGATGTTCTTAAGTGAAATGGAATTTTAAAATAGATTTACAATCCAAAAAACCATTCCCTAGTTTTTTCTAGTTACTATAATGATGGCTAAAATCTAGATTATAACTCAGTAGATGATATATTATTTGCCACAATAAACAACACATTATCTTGTACTTTTGAAAAAATGATAAGGGACAAATGACAAGTCATTGACTTTTAAAAGGAAAAAAAAAGAGAAGTATGGCCTAGGTATGCAAACTTGTTGCAGGTACAAGTGCTTAGGCTTTTTTATGGCCCAACAATATTGTGTCACCTAGGCATGTGCACCTAACCTGTTTTTTTTAATTTTATTTTTTAAATTTAATTTTTGTTAGATTTTTTTTTATTTTTTTATTTAATATTTAGTTGATTTTAAATTATTCTTTATATTTTATTATCATATAATTAAATAAAAAAAATATTATCAAACTTAATAAAATTCATAACCTGAGTTATAGGTTTGACATGTTAACTCATGTCAATTTAATATGTACCATCTTAATGTTTAAAATAATATTATTTTTAAGATATTTTTAAATTCAAACCACAGTTTTATTTATCTTCAAGTTGCCTTGAGACTTGTGTGTCTGGAATTTTTTTTGGTCATTTGTTTTATTTTTTGAATTTCTATCTTATTTTTTTTATATAGAATCATGAATTTATTTTGATTGTGTTGAAATAACTCTCATATAATTTAATTTGACTCTTGAGCTAGGTAAAATGTTAAATTAAGAATTTTCAAGTGTAATCTATTAGACTGAATTTAATAATATTGCTAAAAAATTTCTCCCCACTTAAACATTTTTTTTTTACTTTCAAAAAAAATTTCTCCCTGGCTCCCAATGTAGCATTGTGAGTCATTTAATTTCCTTCTATAACCTTTAGAGGCTCCACGTGCTATCATCTAATTTTTAAATCCTAGAAAAGCTCATAAGATATTTCTTTTGAATACCTGATTAAGATCTGGATGTTATGCTTGGAATCCTATCAGGGACGGACAAGTTTTAATAAGCCATGAAAGGTTATTTGAGAATGCCTTTCTAATTAAAAAAAAAACACTTATAAAAAAATAAAAATATTGAGTATTGAACGGAAAGTCATCACATAAAAAGAAAAAAAATTAAAAATTAAAAATTAAAATACCTTCCATTTAAAAGGAAGAATCTTGCTGATAAAAGAAAAAAAGAAAAAGAAGAAGAACATAAGACGCTATCGATTAAAGAATTCTATTTCCCATTCAAGAATTAGGTTCCTACATATATTTCCATATTAGTTAATAAATAACAGCTTGGATGAATTTTATGGATATGGAATATCCGTTTGATAATAGTAAGGTGGTTCTAAAATTTTCAAGAACTCTTTTAGCAATTTTGAGTGGTGTTTATACAACTATTAATAGTGTGGAAGATTATTCTCTTGCACCAATGCAATATTAATGGTTGTGGAAAATGAGAACCACACGTTGTTCTAAACTTAAAAATGGCTAGGAGGTTCTACTCTCATGCTTAGATTTCCTAGTCTTTATGTAGTTTGAGGGAATTCAGATGCTAAGATTTTAAAGATAAAAACCTGGAATGACAACAGTTAGACATGGTTCTTATCATAGAGGAAAAAATTTTGGGAGTGGAAATGTTGTTGATATGAAGATATAGAGACCAGGCTCGAAGGGGTTTTTTCAGTAAAGAATTGTACTCTTTTTTTAGTTGATTTTTTTCTAAGAAAAGTCATTTTAGGTAGATATATGGTACTATTATGCTCCACCGAAGTTACAATTTCATTTATGGCTTTCTATCTTGAATGAATTGCACATAAAAAAACTTCTACATGGAAGATACTTGTTGCAATGTAATGATTTAATCTGTTTATTTTTAAAAATAAAGACTGAAACTATGAATCATATTCCACTACTTTCTAATATTGTTTGGAAGTTATATTCTCGATTTGTAAATTGGTTAGGATGGCAGTAGATCCTGTCTTAGTCTCTAGATGCTTTTTTTTTTATTGTGAAATGGCATGTTAGATAGATCTATGGGGGGAAAAAATCATGGTGTTTGTTATTCTTCGGTATGTTTGGAATGCTTGAAATAATTTGATTTTTAATGAGGAAGAAATGGGTTGGAATGATGTGTATTATTCCCTTGGAGTTGCAACTTGAGAGAAATGTAATTATAGGAGTTTTTGCTATATTGGATCAAATATACTACATCCATCAAATGGTCTTCTTAGGTGGACTCATGAGATAAAATGAGAGATGATTCATCTTGGATACCTCATCCAACATATATATTGAAATGGAATGCTGATGCGTTTACAAATAGTAATCTGGAAACTTTGAGAATTGGAGTTCTAAGAGATCATGAAGGAAAGCCTCTTTGTATTTTCTCTTTCTCTACAGATAATGTGAACTCTGTTAAAGCTGAGGTTTTGGCAATTCAAAGGGCATTGTTTTCTAGTATTGATTGCAGCTACACTTTTTCACATCAATGGATCTTGGAGCCCAATTCTTATAATGCTATTACTTGGATTAATGGACAAAAAAACATCATGCAGTCATAGTGTTTGTGAGGTGAGTTCAATGATATTTTCATTGCATGCAATTTGCTTTCTTCTATGTTTTTTGAGCATGTTTATAGAAATAAAAATTATTTGGATAAATAAGGAGTTTTTAGACAAGCTAATTTAGTTGGATAGTTGTAGTCTTTTTCTATTTAAGAGACTTTTTTGTGTCGGAAGAAAGCATCCTGGCTAATATAATATTGTGTATCCTCTGTTTTATTAAATCATGTTATTATTAATAAAACTCTCATATTTCATTAGAGAGAGAGAGAGAGAGAGAGAGTTTTTAAGTATGTCGGCACGCACTCCTTTAGAAGTTTAAATTATCCTGCAAGTGCGATCTTTCCTGATACAGAAAGGAAACAACAAGTTTAAGGAAAATTTCCTCTTCAAAATACAGGCTGCAATCAAGATTTATTTTGGGTGTCTCTGATCTTCTTGTGGAATCTAAGGGTTTTTAGGTGTTGGCTAATCAAAAACGCGGCGGCGCTGGCGCTTCGCCTCTGGTCTCGCTATTCTTTTTCCTGAAGGAACCCACAAAGAAAATTATACAAGAGGAGAACAACGAAAACAAAGAAACCTGTACCAGCACTAGTAGTTAAGGTCAAAAAACCTTTAAAGGACATGGGCCCTTGTGGCTCTAAGAGGGTAAACTATCTCCAAAAACAACTCAAAATTCGAACTAAATGTTACCTTAACTATGCATTCCCAGTAGGGTAAACTAACTCCAAAAACTCATTTTTAGTTTGAATTATAAATTGCAACTCGCCTAGTGACTAGAGTGAAGTTGTAACAAGGTCCCTAACTCACTCTATGTAGACGAATCTTGTAAAGGAACCCTTTGGTTTTCAAGGCATTGGATTCTCACCAAGGTTTGTGTTACGGCTTAGAGGGAGGTTTTTAGTATCTTTCGAGATTTATCCCAAGAGGCTAAAATAAATTATTTTATTAGGCTGTATAAAACAAAAACTGATTTTTTTATTATTATTAATATGAGTGTCCGGATCAGCTTGCGCATATCACGACTAATCCTACAGTTCATTGAACATCCGGCAAGCCCAACGAACAAGTAAGGCAGCACGGGAATAACAGGCGTACCACGCATAGAAGACCCAGTAGAGACATGAAAAAACCGCCGGGAGTAACAAAAACTGGTTCTTGATATTTCTTCTTGCATACTTGTATTGCATACTTATATCACTCATGTCATGTTGACGTAGTGATGTATTGTATAAGAAATAATTGTAAAATTCAATTTAATTTATCGTAATTGATTAGCTAATAAAGGACAAAAAGCTAAATAATTAGTATAAATAGTTTAGATTTTTATTATTTCTTGAAGTATATAAAGTGGCATTAAATAATTAGAACAGTCATTAACATAATTTGAAGCAATCAACAACATAAAGTAACAAAATGTTCGTCGCACATATAATTTAAATAATAAAAAGATATTAACTATTTTTTATTTTAAATAGCATGAATATGACTAATGACTTTCTGTGTTCATCTCACATATAATTTTAAAGAGCATCCACATCCTCGTTGCTAAACCAAATTCTTAGCTATAATAGCCAGCGGGAGCTAAAAATAATAATAATAATAATCAACTTGGCTAGCTTTTATAGCAAGATAAACAGTGCTCGCTACATATAGGGAGTAGTGTAGCACTCCTCGGTTGTTGATGGCTGGCGGCGCGTGAGAGAAGATTGGGCAACGTTGTTCGCGGAAAAAAGAAGGCAGAGGAAGTATTGCGGTGCTTAGTACACACCAAATGGGAGTGGAGAAGGTAAAGAGGGAGAAGATGTCTGGGTTTTAGCTTTTATTCCTTTCTTAGTCTCTTCAATCTCTCAAAACAACCCGCTTTTCCTCCCTTTCTTCTCCTTTGATTTATGGGGTTTGAACTATAACACTAGCACAAGAGGTATGGCATCTTAAAGTTTCTTGCTTTCTTATGGTTTTTCAGATCTTTGCTTTTTGCTCCTTTTTATGGCATTGTTTGGTGTTCTGCTTTCTTTCATCAGAATTGGACTTCGTTGATTCTAGAGGTTTAATGGTTTTCTAAAGTTTGATAATTTAAAAGGTTTAAAGAAAAAACAATGATGGGGTTCTATGGAAGTCAAGTGGGTTTTATTTTTTCTGGGTAAAGACAATTCGATAAATCTTAAACTCTTGTAATAAAAAGCTTTTTCGTTTATCCCAACGTTGATTCCAATTCCTTCATCAATTGATTGTCTTGGTTGATGCATTGTGCATATGCAAAATGCTTGTCGTTGTTTTCCCTTACTTTATAGTTCAGCATTTTCAGAGAAATCTTCTGGTTCAACTTTGGGCTGAGCTTGTGCTCATTCTGCCACTTCCAGCGCGAGTTGATAGCTTCCAATTTATGTTTCATCTGAATATATTTCTAAACTCAGCAGTTTTTGGCTCCTATGTAACATGTTCCTGACGTCTAATCCCATGTTCGTGGCTCTACAGAACCTCCGATTAACCTGGTAATCTTAAGCAGATCGGATACTTGAAAGGTTCAGGTTTTCAACCATTGATTATTCTTTCCTTTAGCAAGCAATTAAATTACCTCGTCATCTTAACACGGGGCTGATGTTAATTTGAAGATTGCATCCTTTTCTCTCATGCATTGACCAATGTGAAAATAATATTACTAATAAAATATTCATGACTCCATTTTATATAGCTAGAATGAATTTTTAGCTATCTTAACTAAAATTTAGCTGAAATATAGAGAGCAAACTCTTATACCAGGTACCAGCTAGGCGCCGTGCTAAACTGCCAACGCCCCAGTTATTGCAAACTTATCTATGTGCTTGCGTCCCTCTCATGAACAGCGATAAATTTTAGATCCCTTGAATTGACCACCACCGCATTTCTTGCCGCAGTTCAAGGAAGAATAATTCAAACATTTCCTACAAGTTCTTTAACGTCTCTATCACTGTCTTTCTCCCGCACTAAAGGCACTTGCCACGTGCAAAAATCTAGGTTGATCTGTTGACCAATCAACTTAGGTCTAACCCAATTACAAACATGATCCTCAAACAATTAACTTCTTTAAAATAAAATACAATAAAAAATATCATTTTCATCCTTTTAAGAAAAACACATGACCTCCCTCGATGAACCCTCCCACCTCATAACCTACGCCTACCATCCTCACCTATAACTCAAGCCTTTATCTCGGTCATGATAAAGGCTAATTCTTTTAAAGGATAGACAACTAACTGGAACAGTCTATGTAGAAAAACAGAATCTAAACCCAAATTCGAAGCAGCCAAATGCATGGAACCGATATTCAAAAGCAGAGTGCAAGCTCCAAAAATAAGTGGATGGCAATTTTATGACAGGCAAAATACTGGGAAAATAAACAAGAAGGAGAAGAAAATCTGAGTAGATCAGTTCAATTCCAAGTACCTGGTAATATAATTACACCTTATCTGTTGCTATTTCCTAGAATAGAAGGAATGAGGTTTTCCCAAAGAATTTGGAAGAGTGTAGAAATCTGCTCAAAGAAAGAATGTAAACTGAAACTAAAGATTAGGATCTCTACACTACCCACAGTACGTATCTTCACGTATAAAAACAAGTATCCACATACAGATCAAGAAGCGGTGAGGGTAATTGGTTTAGTACTTCAACTCAACATGCGATGATGTTAGGAGGTGCCGAAACATGTATTATTTGAAAAGGAAAAAAACCAGTATAGAACTGGTTCTTCTCAGCCCAAAATGCCAGAGCCTGAATCACCATTAACAGGTAGATTTAGGTCTGGTAGCGTAAAGGAAGGCTTCCTGCCTTCATCCTCCTGTAACTGGAAAGAAACATTGTGTGGCAACACTGAATATGTGGAATCACAGGCTACTTTTGTTTCCCGAGGCTTGATTGAAATAACATCTTCTGATTTAACAGAAGCTGTGAATATCTCTGGTCTATGCTGTGATAGCAAATCAAACTGTAAGACAAAAACAGAATCCCCGTCACATTCTTGATGGTGTATTACCTATCTAAATCTTTGCAAACCTCAGTTCACGCTGTAAACTTGTCAGAAAAGGGGGTGGAGGGGGGAAGAAGAGGAAAAAAACTAACAAAATTAAACATATCAAAGGAATTTCTATTATAAGTGATATCTCTCTTATTTCTCGCTCAGATTATACTATAACGCTTATAATTGCCCGCATAGCAAACAAATATTACAGGATGCACCTCAACACTAAGAAATTGAACAAACAGGTTATGTTGTGGTAAAAAAATCACACATATTGTAGCTGGACAGCTAAACAATTTTTTTATAAAAAAAAAAAAAGCAATCACGTAGTAAGCCCTGCCAGAGGCCTTGGACAAGAACAACCAGACAAACCATCAAACATGGATAACCAGGGGATGCAGAAAGTATTACAAAATTAAGGTTAATAAACACAGAATCACATGTTAAGTTTATGCTGTAAGCTTGTTAATTTGAGCAAGATTTATATGCAAGGTTCAGTAATTCTTGTAATAATTCATTATATACAACTGTTTAATCATTTAAGCTTTGATTTCAGTAAGAACTACAAGACCAGAATAAAAAAAAATATGTTAGGATTGTCAAAAAGAAATCAGTAGTTTCAGTAACAGAGAAGCGTGTGACATTGTCAAGTGATCATTTCAATCAATTATGAATGGCCACACAACTTAAGACAGTCGAGTACAAAAATGCATGCATAAATAAATAGTGTTAATTTAGCGATAGCAATATACTTTAATTTGTAACAGAGATAGAAACGAAAATGCTAAAACAAAGTAAATTTGATACAGGGAAGAAAGAAACAAAAAAATATATATATAATAAAATGAGAATGAGCGTGCAGGAATAACAGGTTCACCTTCGTTCTCTTCAAACTTTCATTTCTGGCTCTCTCTTTCTCTAAACTCACACGGATGGTTTCCAATTTCTGCTCAATGAATAAAGTGCACAATAAATATTAAAATGATCACCGATCCTATGCCTCATAAAGTAAAGACAAAGGAGAACAAGGCAAGATTTCAAAGCTAAGAAATTGATGCAACATACATTTTTCAAATGTCTTTTTTCCTTCAATAGCAAAATCTCCTCCTCTCTAAGCTCAACTAACTTCTGCCAGCAACCAAACAATTTAAACCACCATGAGACCGCAATCTAAATATTATTAGTCTATCAAACAACAAATGCAAAGCACAACTATTTTCATATTCCTTGACAGAAAAGGCAACGTTGTCACTTACAGAACCTACTGCATCAATTGAATGCTTACCTTTTAATTTTTTAAGCGTGCTAGCAAAACAATTCTTAAAAAAAAAAAAGATAGATGAACAAGAATACTGGTGTAAAGCTAGTTCTATCACTAAAACTATATGCCAGACCGAGATAATTTATAGAACCAACGAAACAGATCTATCAAAGACAAGAACATGTATCACATTAAATAAGATACAAGAAACTTAAGGAATTCTGATTAGATATTGTGGAAACAAAATCAAGCCTATGTTTCCAATAATATAGTCATCATTAGTTTATGTGTAGGTGCGTGTTACCTTCTTCTTTCTTGACCTCTTGATGGTTGGTGTTCCACTTGTAACAGCAACCTGATACATGCACCAACATGTGACAGCTTTAGTTAACAAAGAGAATATTTTCTGCCAGCTATTTAATAAATAAAAAGAGAATACATAAAGAAAACAATAATTATCTATACACAAGCATGAACATACAAAATATATATATATATGAGCAAAATTATTTCTCGTGTTTCGAGAATATTATGGTCGTACACAAGAAACACTTGCATCAAGGCTCTTTGCTCGTTGGGTTTCTACGTGCTAGATTCTATTCTATCCTTATAAACACACTTATGATGGTCAACAAATGCCATACTATGAGAGTCATGAAAACTAGAGACATGCACATGCATCAACCATAGCCATTCACATTCAATACTCAACGTCAATGTGTCTCCTACATAGTTCATGTTAAGAAAAAGAAGAAGAAAAGAAAACAAAGAGAAAGTTCCTTGAAAACATGACTGGAGTTTCAAATACTCGTATAACTTTCTCAGTCAACGCCGCGTGGTCAAGACAATGGTTATCTGCAGCAGCCTACTAAAGGTCACATGGGATGCTGCACGTGAATCAAATACCACCCTTTTCTAATATAAACCACGAACCCTTCGTCCAGCTATTAGACTTCGGTTCCAAAAAAAAATGCAGTCCGGTTCCCTGCTGCCCGAACCAGACCGGTGGGGCTTGCTCACAACACACGAAAACATCGTCTAAACAATATCTAACGTAGAAGAAATTTAAAAAAAAAAAAAAATCTAGTGCTCACAAAAATACATATATACAAAATATTATAAGTAGCTATTTACCAAAAAAAAAATATCAAAAAAACATTCTAAGTAATGCTGTGAGTTAGGTGTATAAACGGTACACCAAATACTACTTTAAATTCGGTGCAATGCGGTCCCTACTTTAAACCCAACCAATTTTCCACCTAAAAGCATCACCCTCTTCCCTTCATTTCAGCCAAGGGATTTTCCCGTTTTCATTTTCAACATATATGTGACCAAGAATTTCTTACCCTTTCTTAAATTAATTTGAAGCAAAAAAAGATTAAAAATGGCAACGCCAAACAGCCCTTCAACACCTAGATATGGTTGTGTGTTTTTCACGTGAGAAAAGAACCCCCAGGAAGTGGAAAACTGCGGCTGCACACACCAGATCATCTCTCCAATAAAGTGAATACAACCACTAACAAGATCACAACTCTTTTGCCACGGCAACACGCCACCCATAAAAACAGCTGCTCCTGCTGTCTCCACTACCGATGATGACCAAGCTGCCCTTCTTGCCCGTGTCCACGTACCTTGGCAGCTAACATGGGATTCTGGGAGAAGACTCGTGGACAAAAATGCCCTTCAATGCAAGGGTATTTCCGTCATTTTCTAAATGACCACAGCACGTCTAGCGGAAGTCGCCTTTCTTTCATTTTTTCTGGTGAAACAAAAATGAAAAACAGGGAGAGAAAGAGAGTAGAAATGGAAAGTCATAGGTGGGTATTTCAGTCAAAATGATGTGAAACGGTTTCACTGTTAACCGGAGAATTGACAGATCCTGTAATGTCTAAATTCACGAAGGATGGATCGCATGACGCAATAAGGGCAAAATCGTTATTTAAAGAAATAGAAAAGAAAACTATAAAAACTTCGTCCAAGAAACAAAAGAATGACACCAGAACAGAAACCACCGAGTCCAACTCACCGGGTCAGAAAACACAAAAAAAGAGCCAAACAAACCTTAGATCTCGAGGTGGCAATCAACTTAGCGGGGAGGCAAGCGCTAGTAGTAGCTTCATCAAAACCGTCGCCAGCACCACCACCGCTGACGGAGGTGCCACCGCTAAATGAAAGCGGAGTGGTAGGACTCGCACGAGTAGACAACGAATCAGAACCTTTTTTGCTCCTCGTCATCATTGCTTGCTTAGACGAAGAGCGTCGTTGTCTCACGCTCCAGTCCACGCTCAAAGCCAGCACCGCTCCTTCCTTCGCCAAATCCGCCGCAAAACGACGACGTCTCCGTCGCCTTACTGGCGGTGGCGGTAGTTGTTCTGGTTGGTTTAGCTTTAAAAGGAGCTCCACCACTAAAGTGTCATCGTTCAAAGCTACATGAACCCACTCGTCTTCTTCAGTCATCTCTTATCTGCTTCTTCTACGTCTTCGTTTCGTGTGGCTTTTGAGAGAGAAGAGAGGATCTTTGCGTGCATAAGAAAAGAAAATGGACACGGGTGGCTGAGGGCTAATATATATATATATATATATGGAGAAGATTGTTTGTGGTGTTGACACTTGACGATATCGTTGTTAACTTTGCTTCGCACTTTTCCATATTTTGTTTTGTTTCGTGGATTTTTGCATTTCTTTTTTTTTACCCGCTGTGTGAACTGTGAAGGATGGATAATAGTCGACTTTCTACTGTAGTTATATTACACGGGTAAAATTTTAGATTAAAAAAAAGGAGAAAACACTGTTTATCTGGATAAATTCACTGGGTGAACGGAAACTGTGTTTTCTTTTTTTTTAAAAAAAAAAAAAAGAAGAAGCTCTTTATCATGTGTTTGAGGGTAAAATAATTGTGATAATCTTAGGGTTCTAAAATTGACTGGGGGTAGAACGGGTATTCTGTGCGTAGATTGTATACTAAATTCATAATACTACCCTTAAAATAAATTGATTTTTTAACTTCTACTAGGGTTAGTTTTGTATTTTCAATTAAAAATGCATGGTAAAATAATATTTTTACTCTTGAAATAAAATAAAATAAAATAAAAAACAAACAAACAGCAAGTGAAGTGCCTTTTCATAATTTCCAATATTGTTGCTGCAAATTAAGAAAAGACATTGACGCTCTTAATGTCAAGTAATTTAACTCCTATGTTACAAGGTATTTTTATGCTTTTGTTGGTGGTTTCTTTATAATTAATTAGTGAAGATGAAATCGTTTGAGTATTTTAATAATTAAAAAAAGATTGACACATATTTCACTCTATGATTTTTAGATGGTGCTTGCGACTGATTTCAATTGCAAAACATATCATCCTGAGTGGCTTCATCTTCATCTTAGAGTCTTCTCCCTACATATGTAGCTCATGCATCAATAAAATATCTGAGTTTTTGGCCCTACCACTTCATTTTTGAAATTAATCTTTTTATATTTGTGTTATATTTTTTAAAATAATTCATTAAATTAGAAGAAAAAAAAATTAATTTCATCTTATTTAATTTGTTACTTTGTCAAAATCAATCATTATTATTATTGTTTTTTATATTCTAAGATAATTTTTAGAATTGTATGTTTTCTTTATTCCACCCTCTATAAATGTTTTTCATGATAAATTTCATTTTCATTTTTTTAATATTTTTTTTGCTTTGCAAAATTTTCACAACAGTATTTTTTTTTTTTTGGATTTAATCTTTAATATTTAATTAATTTGAATTTAAATTTCATTCAGCTAATTTCAAGATTTTATGTGTCAAAAACTTTAAAAATTAATCTAGATTTCCTAGAATTGCTTCTTCTTTTATAAATTTTACTCTTTAATATTTATTTAATTAAAAATTAAACTCTATTTTATTCATCTTTTTTATGATCTTGGTTTTACCAGAAAAAATTATATAATTGGGTTACCTAAGATTGGTTTGCCTAGATTGCTTCGAATTTTATTTTTTTTCCATATCGCAGGGGGTTATGAAACATTTTAGTTTAAATTTCTTTTTTTTTATTACGACAAATTCATAATTTTCTCTTAAAAATATAGATTTTGTTTTTCTCGATGCCGCGTAATTAATTAGCTTTCCAACCCAATCATATTAAAGCAATGGCCATCGGAACGGGAGTTTTTTCAATTGAAAAATACCCATTATTTAAATTATTGAAAGCAAGATTTTTGCATCCAACCGCTGGCGATGATAACCTAAAATTCTCAGGAAAGTGGGTAATTGCCTTCTTATAAATCATGAAATATCTATTTAATTGTTATGATTTTAAATTAATTTAGATTGTTAAATATAAAATTATTAGAAATCACAAAGTAGGAATAACAGTTGATAAACCCAATCCAGTTCTAATATATGAATCTAAATGCTCTGAGCTGAGTTTCAAGCTACACAGTGGACGTTATTAGCTTGGTTAATACCCAAATGACTCGGTTGAGTAAATCAAGGGCTTGCTACGGTTACTTCAACTCGCTGTAATTATATTACCTTCAAAAATAAGATAGTATTAAAAATGTAATAAGTGTAAATATTTATTAGTTTGTAATCACGTATAAATAGTTTCTTTAAATCTTAAACCTTTTTTTTTCTTCTTCTCTAAGGTAATAGAAATATTTTTATTAAAATTGTACTTAATTGTTCATAATCATCGCAATTACAAAATAATTAGTTAAATTATATATAAAAAAATAGATTTTTTTACTATTATAAAATTAAGAAACAAATAAAATATTTTGTTAGTATTAAAAAAAATCAATAATATTTTAATTATAGATGAAATTTTATATGAAAACCTATTGATTGCAAGTTACTTGATGAGATTGTCGTTTCATCATCATTTCTATCAGCAAAATCCATTGCTGATGGAAATGCCAATGAGTTATTCACACAAAAAATTCTAACAAATCCATTGAAAATAATTTTTTTTATAAGGTTTTTTATATATCCAAACATTTTGTAAGCTTTTCAACAAAATAAATGTGAAATTACCAATAAAAATATTAACAAAATCGAGTTATTTATCAGTGATTATATCAATATTTACACTATTTTTTTAGGTTAGTTGTTATAATGCTTTAGCTAACCTAAACATATAATAAAAACATTGACAATTTTCAAGACAATAATTACTCGCATTAAACCCAATACCACTACAGTAATAATAAAAACAAACTTGTGAAATTATTGAGACAATGAACACATCTTTTAAAAACATAAAACATATTCCAAAAATTATAATGTAATACATTATAAAGCACCAATAAATATCTTACAAAATTTTAATTGTATTATGTAATAAAATATCACATATAAATTAATTTAACACTCTTTAATTATAATCTTTTTATTCAAGAAAAAGATATATTATATATGCTAGGAAAGCTTAAAATAAATAAACACAAAACATTGATTAAGCATTTTTTACAATGTTAAAAGTAAGGTAAAAGTGTTTCTCGCATTCACTAAGAGAAAGAGTAATTGTCAGAATTGAAATTTGACTGCACAAATAAAAAAGATAATCAATTAAAAGGTTATGTTTGATATCATAAACAATAATAATATATATATAATAGATGGTTCAACATCTCAATCTCAAACTCATGTTTAAGATGATCATATACCAACCAAAAGATAATAATGTAGTCAAATCTTTTGGTTTGGATTTGTAGTAAACCCTGTTAATTTTTTGTTGCAATATCCTTATCTTTTGAAATTAAAAGGTGAATCATAATATGTTTCATGCTATCATAATTCTGAGCGTTTATTATTTTAAAATATATCAATGATTTAATGTTTGTCAAGATATTCTATTTAGAGATTTTTTTTCTATTAAAGAGGAACCTTAGGAATTTTTATTTTAGTTGATAGTCATCACAGCTTCTATATCTGAATGGCAAGCCTTTAACTCCTTGTAGATATGATGTTGAGTTTGTTTTTATCAATGATACATTTTATATTATTTTAAAAAAAAAGTTATCAAATTTATTTATTTATTTATTTTGAGTATAGAATCTTTTAGATTTTTTTTCCCTTACTTCTTAATTAGTAAGAATCTCCCAAACACAATTATTAAACCTACTCGTGGTCGACCTAGGACAATTCTTGAACCACTGGCAGGTTTGCTCAAATTAACTAATTTTTTTAATTTAAACTTATTTAATGTAAATTAATACACTTGAATTATTACTAATTTCATAAAAATAAATTTTTCAAAAACTCTCAACTTAAAAAAACAATTAAATTACTCATTATTTATTTAATTATAACAAACATAAGTTACATAATCAAACTTAGTTTTATAAAATAATAAATAGAACCAACTTCTTTCAATCCGGATTAAACCCTTGCAATTTAGACTAAACTAATTATTCTAAACATTTAATAACTCATGACTTAAAAACATTACAAGTCAACGTAACAAACCTCGATTCCATCATAGTCTAATAAAAAACAAGTTGGATAGCAGAATTGACCTTCTTCAAAAATAAAACTTACACGCTGGACACAATGATCCGAGTCACGTCTCGGGTTGAGTTTGGCATCCATGCCACCAACATTTTTATATGACGGCATCTCATACATTTTCCAAATCGAAACCTTGAACCCTCCTTTTGTCTTTCTTGTCTGAAGAAGAAAGAAGAACGGTCCTTTCCTTGATTCAAGCTCCGAGCAATTTAGTATTTACACATACCCAAGTGATTAATCTGTCCAAAAGTCTTGGATGCCATCGTCTTCAACAATCCTCGAGACCTCCAAAAGGGTGAAGGAATTTTGCTCTGGGGCTGCCTCTCCTCAGCAACTTTATTTCATTGACAAGGAATCCAAGAGCAAAATTCTTTATTGCCCAGATCGGAGCCCAAGAGTGTTGGATAGCTTGCATTGTGCCCAGAGTCCTATTGGGCCATTAAAGAAATTTTTTTATTGAACATTTGGCTCAGGGAGCAGCAACTGAAGAAATCAAATCAAAGTTCTGCCACCGTCCACCGGTGGCGTGAGCGAACGAAGAGAGTGGTGGCTCGAATGGAGGGCAGGTGAGGATTCCCGTAAGAAAGGGGACGGGCATCCTTTTCAAGTTTGGCTTTCGTGCCATCCCCGCTTTGCTGACATACACGAAGCATAGATAAACGACTATGTAGTATAGCCATAAAGAATCCATGCAATGACCTAGTTACAAATGAATTTGAAAACATAGAGATTAAATAATAGGTCTTTTCTTTTAAAAAAAATAGAGACTAAACTATAATTTACTCCTTGCAAATTGCAACCCGTTTTTCAAAGAAATTAAATATAATTGTTTATTTAGAGTGATTTTTTTATCAATTTAGTTTATTTTTTATAAAAAATAACCAAATTAATTTTAAAAAAAATCATAATCGAGCCAATTAATTGGGTTAGGTTATTTTAGAATAAAAAATTTATTCAAATCGATTTGATTTTTTTTATTTAGGTTTGATTCGATTTTTTTAATTTATACTTATAAAATTAAAATCAAATCAAACTAGTTAATTTTTAAAAAATATTAATCAGTTTTTTTTACAATTTAATTTTTTCAATTCAATTAGTTTTTCAATTTTTTTCTCCTTTCATCCGCCTATACAGCAGTCTCCAACATGAACCCTTTTCTAAAGTGAGAAATAATGTTGAAAGAAGAACAGAGAGATAGGTCAATAAATTTTGCCGGTGGCGCAAAAATCAAAAATCAAAAGAATTCATGGGGGCATTGGCACATCGTGTCTGCGTGCGTTGTGATCCTAACCTATTTGTAGATCCTCTTTAGATTTTAGGGTTTTACTTTTTTCACATGCTCATTCAATGCAAATAATTGATCTGCAAACCGGCAAGATAACATTTTATTGAATCCGAGTTTCAATTTAAATTATAGAAGATATTAATTAAATTCAACTTGATTAATAAATTTATTGACTTAATTAAATTCAATTTTAGTTTAATCTGGTTAATACTAAAAACTTTTTTTTAAAATAAAATGAGATGTTTTTAATTAAAAAAATATGGATTTAAATGGATCGAATAATACTGTATGATAACATGGCTAATTGCTGAACAACATTACATTTGCATGCTAGAGGTTGTGCTTAATGACGCAGATGGTTCACTGAACCTCAAGAAGCCTCTTTATAAAATGTCTTCTTTTTTGAACCTTGGCGTTTCCATGGAGTTTGTGAAACGGCAAGCTTCTTGCTTTCTTCTAGCCTATCTCAGTAGCTATGCCTTCTGGGGTGGCTCGATATTCATGGAAAACGATATGTTTTCAAACTTGTATGAGAATAGCAGGCAAGGATGTGTAGTCCATTACTCAAAAAATTATTAAAAACATAGAAAAATGTTATAGAAAAATTTAGAGTTTTTATGAGTATAAATTTATATGTAAAATAAAAATTTATAATAAATATACTTCCAACATAAATATAAATATAGTAATACAATTCTGGCATGCATCCTAATCATATGTTAAGACTTGCAATTAATATCAATTTAAAGTGTTTTTTACATATTATTTGGTGCAACTAGGATGTATGCAACAAATCTCTTAAAATTTTAATAACAACACTTTAATTTAGATATATTTTTAAACAAAATCTTTAAATCATAGTAAAATAATTTGTTTATCTTTCAATAAAATGAACTTATGCTTTAGAATTGAAAGAAAAAACAAGGAATGGAAACATTATAATGAGGTGAGGAAAAGTGTGTAAAAAATAATTTAAAAAAAAAACTTCTTGAAAACTCTTTCTTCACCTATGGTGGATTTTAGAAGCTAAAATATTAAAGAATTAATTTTTATAATAATCAAAATTAATTCTAATAATTATGAATTTTTTATTAGCTACCATAAATGAAAAAATAAACCTGAATATTTTGGCTATAAATTTGAATTTTTGAGCTAGAAATATTGTTTTGCAAAAATGCTTCTAGAAAAGACAATTAAACTTTTGTAACTTAAAATATTATTTTATAATAAATATATACTTTTTTTCTTTTATTTTTTTGAGGTGGAGTTGCAAGAAATGTATGATTTTTATCACCACCTGCATTCCACGAAATTGTGCACCACAAATGAGAGCTAATAAACAGACTAGCGAGCCCATAGAAAGACATCACAATCCCTTGTGAAGAAAAAATGATATGCTAAGATGGGAATAAAGATATCAAATTTCTGTCAAGATAACTAGAAATTCCAATTAATAAAAACCCAAACGAACCTAAAAAAATTATAATGGCCTGGTAGAAATTAATTATTTTTTTAGAGCTTGCTATAAGTTCTATCCATATATGTTTTGATCGCCAACTCATACTAGATCTAGTTACATTTTACTGGAAGTGGGAGACCAGCCAAAATGAATTTTACTTTACATTTTTTTGCTTTCAAAGGAACTTTCATCAACTTGCACTATTCTGATGTGAATTTTTCGAAGCAATTCGTTAGGTGTAAAAGTAAAATGACAGGAGCCCCCTCATATGATTCCTTATCTACACATACTACACACATATAGCTACATGGGCTTTGCATTTATTTCTGGCGTCCGCCCCAATTGCTACTTATTTTCAACAAATAGCTTGTCTACTTATATATCATATTTACATTTACATATGTCCTTTCTTTTCTGTTTGAAAGAAACCATAAGTTATACCATGATCTCTTAGTCCTCCGCAGGTGCTTGTGGATTCAGGGGCACAAGAAGAAGGGCGCCATTTGTTGCTCAAACTACAGCAGGAAATGTTATTCGAATCGTAGTGGATCAAGATATGCAACAAGCAGAAGTCATGATAAAAGGTCCTGGTCTAGGAAGAGATGCGGCATTAAGAGCTATTCGTAGAAGTGGTATGCTATTAAGTTTCGTCCGGGATGTAACCCTTATGCCATATAATGGCTGCAGGCCTCCTAGAAAAAGACGTGTGTAAGAATAAACATTGAAGAAATTTTAAGAGAAATAAATAATTCAATGATTTGATAAAAAAAAAAAGAATATTATTATGGTTCGAGAGAAAGTAAGAATATCTACTCGGACACTACAGTGAAAATGTGTTGAATCAAGAGCTGACAATAAGCATTTTTATTATGGACGTTTTATTCTGTCTCTACTTATGAAAGGTCAAGCCGACACGATAGGCATTGCGATGCGAAGAGCTTTGCTTGGAGTGTTAAAAGGTTGAAATGTATGATTTTTGAATTTAAATGTGACGTATAGAAAGAAATTATTATTTTTATTTTAATTATAAAACTGATTGATTAAACCTTTATTTATGTCTTTTTAATGTATTAGAGCCTGAAAGTTAGTTTTATTAATTTCTTTAATTAAATTCTTAAGATTTTAGTTACTGGTAAGGTGATTTCTTTCCATGGAAGGGTAATTCACCTTATATAATTAATGTAAGTTGAGCAATAGAATTAAAAGATTGATATCTTCTTTTTTCTAGTGTAAAAGTATTGAAATAATAAATAAACTGATAAATTACAAATAATAATAATAATAAAATGACTTTGAGATATAAGATTAATGTGAGAATTAAACAATAATAAAAATAAATATCAAGGTTAGAGAATTCACTAATAGTTTTAAAAATAAATGTAACATAAATTTTTTTTATTACTTAACTGGAAACCACAAACAAAGAAAGTTTTAATCGGATGATTTGTCATTAATAACTCATTATGAATTATTAATATGATCATATTAATTATCTTATTTAAATAACACCAAACTTTTAAATATTGTCAGGAATTCATGATGCTAACTTATATTAACAAGAAATCAAGTTTCTTTTATTTATTGTACCAAGTGTTATACAACACAAATTTAGATTAACCATTTAACAAGTAAGGTATTAAGAATTAATGAGATAAAAATGATAAAACATGTTAATAATAGTTGTTTATGATATAAGCATTAAAATCCATATTGAGTTTATATTATACTTATCCTAACACTATCAGTGAAACTTTTTCGTCTTAATATGATAAACGTAGCTAAACATAATGAAGAAGAGAAACATAAATAAACAATAGGAGAACATGATTCTATAAGTATAACAAAATAAATGAAAGATATAAACAAGATATTAATGAAATTATAACATAAAATAAAACTTGAACATTACAACAATATAAAAAAAAATAAAAAGCATAATCTTGATATGAAAATCAAGATATCTAAATGCATAGCAAATGCCTCCTCTTATCAACTAAAATTTTGAATTAAATCAATATCTTTTTTCTAAATGTAGCCTTTTCCTTGTTTTTTTACTTTCAATAGTTAAATAAATTAATCAATTCATTGAATTGTAAAACATGTCTATATTTAAAATGAATATTTACTATAAATTAAAGGCATCTTATATAAATATATTATTATAAAACATGTTCTAGTTAAGGAGTTATTAATACTTCAAGTGCAAAATAATAATATAAAACCTTGATAAAAATGTACTTTTAAATACTAACAAGTAAGGATAATGAGATGATATATTTTCCTATTATAAGCAAATAAAGGTGAAAACATCTTACGTCTTTTTAAAAATGGCAATTGCTAATATGGGAAAGGATTTCACTCACCCAAACGGCACCTAATTGTAGAGGTGATTATTTTTTGTTCGGTGTGGTTTTTATCTAAAAAAATAATAAAAATAAAATTTTAAAAAAATTAAAAAATTCAAATCAAAACTTAAATGGAATTGGTTCAAAGCAGTCAACTTTAAATTGGTTCAGTTTAGTTTTTTTACCATAAAAAATAGAAAAAAACTTGTATTTTTTGTTAGGACTTTCTGATGGGCTTGTAATTGATGTTAATATTATCTAATCTTGTTACTAGATTCTATAAATATTTAATTTTGTTGTCACTAAATATTTATTTATATTAAATTATTAGTGTTAATATTGTGTTCATATGTTGCAAGTCTTTTTAATATTTGTGTTTTGGACTCCTCCTATATCAGAGTTTAAATAATACACACACCAAGTTAAAATCTAAATTACAAAGCATTGTCTTTAAAAAGGTTTAAAAAGAAATAAAAAGTAAAATTATCATAAAAAATAAAATATTTCATGCAAAAAATATAAATGAAAAATCTTCATTGTGCATATCATCTCAATCAAAATGCACATCAACTTGACAAGAACATTGCACTTTGATTCCTTAATACAATTGACATCAAAACATGGAATTTAAGATTTAAAATTATAATATGATAAAATAAATTAGAAAATATAAATAAAAAATAGTATTTTACCATCAAATTAACTTTTGAACTAATTATCATCCATTGTTAGATGTAACTTTCCACCAAATTCTACAAAATAAAAAATTAGACATGTTAGATGATTGCAAATGCTTTAATTAATAAATCACAAGATAAAATATGCAAGTTTACAAAAAAAAAATATTTGACTCAAGGTTTTCGTATGTTCCGAGATCATTTATCAAGCTTTTAATATTAGTTGAAATTGATTCATAATGTAACCAATTTTGACAACAAATGAGTGCTTTAATAGTTGCTGGAGATAGAGAACTTTGAAATTGATCGAGTATGCGATCACATGTGCTAAATATTGATTCAGAAGCTACTGTGGATATAAGAATAACCAGAACATATTTGTGCAACCTTTGAAAGTGTCTTATATTTCAAAGCATTATTTTTCCACCAATCTAAAATACATAACTTATCATCATTAGAATCCTCATAACCATTAATCAAATTGTAACAGCTCGACCCAACATGCTGTATATTGTCCACTTTGAGCTTTATCATCTTTATGATTTTTTTTTTGTGACGCGAGCCTACTTTTAAGTTTGAAGCACCAAAACATGTTCAACATGTTAGCAACCAGCACCACTAATAAGGCCCTGGCTCTGGACACTCGTTTTTGATATGGGATATCGCAATCCCCACCACCTTAAGATGAGTTATCCTTAGCTCTGATATCAAATATAACAGTTTGGCCCAACATTTTATACATTGTCTGCTTTAGGCCTTATCGCCCTCACGGTTTTGTTCTTGGTGATACAAGCCCACATCTGAGCCTAACGCTCCAAAACATATACAAGATATTAACAACTAGTACTACTAATAAGGCCCTAGCTTTAGACGTTCACTTTTGATATGGGATATCACACAAATACCTCTCAAACTCTTTTTTATTTTCCATACAATCCACCTCCAGTAAATGTCTTTTGAATCAAGCCAAAGTATTAACATCTATCTCTATATCATCAATAACATTAACACCTTATTTATCCATATTATTATCCATCACTTCATCAATTTTCAAACAAAACTTATACAAGCTCACCAAAATATCTTTCATCTTATTTATTAGCAACTATGCTTTATCATAATCATACAAATCACTAAAATAAAATTTTATATATTTCAACTTAAAACGTGGTTCTAAAACATCATCCATATATAACAAAAAATTATGATTTACTTCACAACCTCAATACTTCTCAAACTTTAACATCATATTCATCGTCATTCCATTGAAAAGATTATCTTTATTTCAATATAATCGCAACAAGTTTGTATCCATATAAATCAATTTATTGAAGAAATAATTTGATGTGATATGCAATGAGTTAGAAAATCTCAATGTAGCCATATAAAAGATTTTCAAGAACTTCACCAACGTTCTAGCATTTTCCTAACTATTTAAACGAAGTGGCCCTATGTTTTTTTAATTTTCCTTTGAATCAACCTTCAAAAAGTAACTCATATACCTAGATACTTTTTCACTAACCTCATAAACACCTTTTCAATAGCTTCTAGCATAAGACAAGTTGAATTACATCTAGTTGCAACATCTAAACACAATGATTTCTAACATTCTTTATGTAACTTTTCAGCACATTTCTTAAATGCAAGTTACTTTAATGATAAAGATCTCACAAACCTAATTGTATTTTGAATATTAACAACTGAAATATTAATCTATTTCAAGACATTACAAACAATGAGTTTTATAATGTGTGCACAACATCTAAGATGCAAATGCTTATTTGATAATATATTGGTTAGCCAATTTTTCATCATATTTTTTTTTAAATAGTCACATTATTAGAGTTTACATTATCTACTGTAATAGTCAAAACTTTATCAATTCCCTATTCTAACAAATAATTCTCAATAACTAAACTAATTATCTCACTCATATGATTGAAAATTTGATAAAAATTAAGAATTATTTTATGTAAATTCCACTCATTATTACTCTAATGAGTTGTTAAACACATATAGTTAATATTTTGGATTGATGTTCATATATCTGTTAATAAGCACAATTGTTAACCCCTAAAAGCTGTCTTTAAAATGTCATTCTTTTCAACATAAAGTTTCAAACAATCTCATATAATAGTGAAATGAGAATGAATGTCAAATCTAGGTTGCACGGTCCTAACAAACAATTTAAATCCCCGATCATCCATAAAATTAAAAGGCAACTCAACAATTATAACCATCTTTATGAGTGTTTGTTTACCTTCATCATAATTATAACATATTGCCTAAGAGTTCCTACATTTTGATCTCCTAATTCAACCCTCTCTATCTTAGGTTCTAATACTAAAACCTTTTGTTTCTTATCAACCACAATATGAAACTTTTTGCACATTTTTAAATGAGTCTATATATTACTTGTGTCATTAATAATAGTATGACATGCATAATATTTTTCACAATAATTACATTAAGCTTTAGAGGCTTTAGGATCAACATCATGTTTTGTAAAGTAATCCAAAATTTATGATTTTTTTATCATTAATATTTTTTTCCTTAATGTAAGGACTTGAGTTTTTTTACATTTTATATTTGGGTAGATCCTGTAATGGTTGATTTGAGGTTAGTTTTTTGGAGAATTGGTTGATGCTAGTGTAATGCCCATGGATGAAGCATTTTAAATTTGAAGATTTTCCATCTATTATTACATAATGAAAACATGTTAACAAACATAATTTATAATAAACTTAAATGTACTAAAAGTAAAAAAAACTAATAGTAATAAATCTGTTTACAGTCAAAACTAAAATTTTAGACACACTTAAGCTAACACATGATTTATATCTAAAAATTGGATTGCACAAACTCCAATTGTGAATTAACTTTTAACTCACTGGACGTTGTCAAGACATTAAATTTCATTCTAACAGCTTAGTACATTCAATCCATAAATACTAATTTCTTGCTTTCGGATACAAGAAGTTGGAATATACATGATGGTTGTTGTTTAATGCTTATTAACAAGGACTTTAATTAATGATGTTTCTTAGAGTAGAGCAATCCCCAAAAACCCAACTAAGAACTTTTAAAACACAATTCATATAAATTTGTCATATTTGATACAAACATTTTCTTGCAAGACATTAAAAAAAAATGTTATTGATTGCCACTTATTCTAACATATCAATTCTTGAGTTGTAAGACATTTCTTGACAATAATTTTTTTCACTAAAATAAGCAAAACTCAAATTCAAATTCTCACTTTAGTTAACTACAACAACTCAAATCTAAGATCTTTTCTCCAATCCATAGAACTAAAAATCAAAATTTTCTTTTAAGGACAAGATTTCTGGGAAAGGAATAACCTTTCAAGGTATTACCACAAATCTTAAAACCCATTTGTGTTTAATTAGTGATCTCAGCTTCTTTCATTTTCTGTGCAACAACCTGATCGAATACAAAATAGAGATATATATCACTCTGACATTTAAAAACAGAAACGTTACTGTTTTGGAAAAAGATAATTCTTGAAAATGAAAGGATTGAAATAGAAATTTTAGAATTCTTCGCTCAATTTTGATGAAACACGAAGCTAAATTTAAGCATATTCCTAAAATCCCAAACCAACCAAAATATGACTCTAAGCTTAAACTCTAGTTTTTTTGTAAGGATATACCAACAAATAAATAGATCACAAAGCATTATTAAAAAAAAAGCACGAAGATTAATAGAAAGAAGAAATCATATCTGGTATAAGTTGTGACAAGATTCAAGGTCTGGTATAAGAGAGGAAGGTGACTGGTTTGCTATATTTGAACTCTAGAGGTTAAGTATACCGGTATAATAGGTGTCATGCTGATGTTGGAAAGGGATGTGGCTAAAGTTAGGAGAAAGGAAATGAAGATGGATTAATTTGATTTTGTTAGAGACCTAAGAATAAGATGTCATATGTGAAAATTTGAATTGTGAGGGTTGAGGGAGTGGCTTGTTTGCTCAGGAGTAAGGCCGAGGACGACGTGCTAGGGTTAAGAAAATTAGTGAGTATTTTTTTGTATTTATAATATTCCTTTAACTGAATTGATTTAGTTTAGTTGGGGTTTTTTTAGTTTTAGGTTTTTAAAATCAAAACCGAATCAAGGTTCTTAACCTTATGCCTGAATTAAAATTCAAAGTAAAGTGATTGCAAAACTAGCCATTACATCAACTTTACAGAAAATATTGCATTACAAAGGATTCAAAGTAAAGTGGTTGGAAAACTGAATTATCCCAATTCAACCATGAATGGTAAGTATAAAGGACTCGTGAGACAGAGAATAAAGGAAATATCAAGGTTATTAACTTTCGGCCTGAATTAGGTGTTGGATGGATTAAACTTGGTTAATCAAATCATGTTATGATGTTATATGTTTTTCTAAAAAAAATCACACTAGATTTTAACATAATTAATTAGATTTTAGGTTAATTCATCAAGTCGTTGAGATTTAATTAAGTCAACCCTCTTTTAGTTATTTAAAATCTAATTAGAACAAGCCTTATATTTTTTGTTCTGTAGAGAACGTGATCCATAACTATATTCCTAAATGGGAAATGGATCCATTTCATGAGTTTTTTTTAGCAATTATCCAACTACGCTCTCCAACTTTTGTCTTTCAATCCGTTCTCTCTTGCTAGCAATTATGTGAGCATCCATTTTCACACCGGAGAATTGCTCGAGTCACTGGCTTTTGCACTTGTAAACTCCCAGCATGAAGTAGTTATTTTCTAAAGTATTCTTTAATTAGAAAATTTATTGAAAATACTTGTAAAAAAATTAATGAAAATATTTTTTATTTTTTAAAAATATTTTTAATATTAATATGATTTCAAAATACTAGTAATATCGGGTAAAAGATTAAAAACTAAAATTAACTAATAAAAAAATAATTGATTAAATTATTGATGATGATAGAGTAACAGTAAATGATTGAAATTGGCTATAATATTTTCTCAAATTAACCAGGAATGCATGTGTATCGTGATACGAGTCAAATATTTTTTTTGTTTTATTAAAAAAACTTGTGTGGGCATATTTTTTCAACATATTTTTATAGTTTAAAAAATCTAAGTTCAAATAAAAAATTTTATGCAGACATTTAATTTAATAAATAAAAAATTAAGTGTATAAATAAATAAATAAAAATTTATTAATAATAACTAAAAGTAAAACTTGAAAAATCAAGAAATATATGTGGATTAAGATATTTAATATAAAAAAAAGGTATTTACAGGTTTTGTTTGTTAAATTTATTTATTAAAATAACTTTTTATTTAAAAAAACTATAATAAAAATAGAAACATAAATTAAATTGATCAAATAAAATAAATGAAAAAAATCATGCAAGGCTCAACATGTTAGAAATATTATATAAAAATATTTTTTATTTTTAAAAATAAAATCCATCCATACAAAAAATTAAATAAACTATAGATGAATCATAAAAATTCTTCAAGTTTAAATACATAGCTTAAAAAATAATTATAATTTAAAAGTGGCTCTCCAAGCAAAATGAAAGAAATGAAGAGTACTATCATAAAAATAAGACAAAAATCATAAAAGAATTACTAATTTTATTTTTTTTGAAAAGACAATTAACAAGTGTTCCTGGGCTAATAAACTAGCCTATCCTCTAAGCTTATTTTTACAGGGCTGCATGGTTGGATCCTTAATTTGTTTTTAAAAATAATTAGTAATGTATCCTCTAATTTATCTAGATTTTAGTTATTATAGTAATTAAAAAATTTAAGGTTTAAGTTTTTTTTACTTAAAATCTCTGTTTTTCAACTAATTTTTAACTTAAAATACTTATAAATAATATAAAAATCATGATAAATTTTTCTATAGTTTCAAGAAATGCAAAAAAACTTAAATCAACTCGAATTTAAAAAGCAACTCGAATTTAGCTTTGTTTTTTTACTAACATTAAAGCTAAAAAAACTTAATATGAACAACCCTCATCAAATAAAATAATTTAACACAAATATTATTTATTTTGACAATTTAAATGGGTACCAACAACACTTTTATTTTTCTATCTCTAAAATTTATGACCTCATTCTCTCTCTCTTTTCTCTTGAATAATCCTCATCAAATAAAATAATTTAACATAAATATTTTTTATTTTAGTGATTTAAATCGGTATCAGTAACACTTTTTTTTTCATCTCTAAAATTTATGATCTCTTTATCTCTCTTTTCTTTTAACTAGAAACTAAAAAAATAAAAATAAGTTTTTATTAAATTTGAATTTAAAAAATATTAAAATTATATAATTTAAATTTTAAATGATTTTTAAAGTTTAATGACTAACTGTATCTTTTTGTGAAATTTATACTGTTCTATTCATACTTAACACTTTTTTATTTTAGTTTTTTATTTTTTATAAGAATTTAAAATTGATTAATCTTTCATTAAGTGTAAATCATAAAAATAAAATAAAAATAAAAATAAAAATATATAAAATTTTGCCCCCTCTATCTATAATAATGCATAAGAGGATAAACATGGAAGTCTTTCGCGATAAAAACACATTCCTTTTAAAATAATAATTAAGGATAACCAATCATGTAGCGACTGGCAAATTAAAAGATGACACAGTACACACTAAAATCCTGACATATCCTGTATAAAAAAAGAATAAGATGTATTATTATTATTATTATTATTATGAGGTGATGTCATATCATTCAATCAAGCTGAAAGAGTGAAATGACCTAGGTGTGATGGCATGAGCACAGGAGAGGGTACCAGATGGCAGCATTTGACAGGTGGGGTGCTCTAGCCAAAGCAGAACAACCATTTCCACCCACCAAAAATCTTACTTTTATTCAAAAGATTTCAATTAATTTAATAAATTTACCCTCTGTGAGCCTCCTCCCGCTGGGACCCAGCAAAGTTCTTACCAAATTTAACTCTCTTCGATATGCTGTCAGCAGGATCACATGGAGAGAATCATTGCTGGCTGAGATGCTAAATAAATACATGCGTCATGTGATAATTTAATAATTTAATTCAAAGATAAAAATATTTTTAAAAAAATATTTTTTTTATTTTTTATTTTTTATTTATTTTAAATTAATATATTTTTGATATTTTAAAATTATTTTGATATACTGATAAATAATTTTTAAAAAATAAAAAATATTATTAATTTAAAAATGTTTTGATATAAAAAATATTTAAAGAAGCAATTAATCTAACTTTGCATCTAAAATGATTGAATTTGGATAAATTAAAAAAATTATATTATATTAAAAATAAAAATTTTAATTAGACAAGAAATTGACCTCTCATCATTCAATTTTAATAAGCTTAATTCCGGCTAAAACTAACTGTAAATCGGGCCTCATCTGATCAGAAACTGTAGTCAGGCAGCATCTGTTCTAGATATCCATGGACTTTTATATCGTGTAGAAAAATTCCATGGCAGACGCGTGAAGGTGCGTGGACTCCATTTCCTACGAGGGTGAGTGGGACTGTTCAAGCCTTACATCTTTGACGAAGGATAACATACAAAAAAGAGCCAATTAAAGAAAAAAAGAATGCTCTTTCCACCTGGCCACTTAAAAGGGAATCCGAGGACTGCCGTCCTTCGCAAGTCCTCAAATTCTCGGATTTTAATCGTGTCGCGATATATTCAAGTGTGGAAAGTGACGTGGAGAAAATACATTCCTGTGGATTGATATTCATCCCCAGCTCTCGAGTTAATCTTGATTTGTGTAATTTAATAAATTAGATCGTATATTCATCCCCATTTCTCTGTAATTATAATTTAAAAATTGTTGTTTTCATAGAATTTATTTGAGTTTTTTTTTAAAGAAATAGTTTAAAGTATGCAAGGAGATAATAGCCTAATGGCAAATTTTATGAGGTTTGAAGAATAACTAGTAATATTATTTTAATTATTTCTTGGACACAACATAAAAATAAAAAGAAAATTAAAACTTATAACTCGCTCAATATTTTCACTTAATATTTTTTATTTGTATTTATTTATTTAAAATATATATAAAAAATAAATAGTTAGGACAACCCACTACTTTATTTACCAAGTCAACACTCTCTGCTTTAACATTCACAGTAAAGACAACACTAATAACTATTTAGTCAACACAGAACATGGTTATCTTCATTAAAAAACAATATAAATGATTTTTTTATTCGAAATAAAAAAAATCCATGTTCATAAACGAAAAAGTCCCTGAAATTTGATATTTGAAGAACAAAAACCCTAGAAATGGTAGAAGTCCAGCATCTGTAATTCTGTGAAGCCATTTAGGTCAACATGTTTTGTGTATTTGAATTTTCTATAATTTAATGAAGAAATTCAATGAAATTTAGGGAATGAGTTTTGCTTTTTTGCTGGAGTTGTGGGTGTTTTGAACAGCAATAAAAGAGATGGAAGGTGGTGAATTGTCTGTCTCTCTCTCTTTTTTTTACTTTATCAGTTTGTTGTGTTGTTAACAAAAAAATAAATTTAACTCTAATTTTAAATTAATTTGATTAATTTTTTATTATGAGTTTGAAAATAAAAAAAGGATCCAAATAAAATAAGCAAAAAGACCTTGATTTTGATTCAGAAAAACCATGGGAGGAAGAGGAAGAACATGGAAAAATCATAAAAGCACTCTAGGTATTAAAACAATCATAACGAAGAACATTTATATCTATATATATATATAAGGATATAAAATATAATTTTTCAAAATATAAAAAATGTTATACATGGTAAAAAAAATAAAAATTTAAGTAATGCATCTGTTGCCATTCTCATGCTCTTCAAAGACATTGAATATTAAAATAATAATATTTAGTTTTTAAAATATTTACATGATTCATCAAATAACTCATACTCACCCCACTATATTTTATATATAATTATTTTTGAAATATTTATTTTATAAAAGCTAAAATTAAAAACTTATTATTTATTTATTTTATATAAAAATATTATTTTAGTATATTTTTAAATAAAAATTATTTTAAAAACAATTACTTTTAACACTTCTAATTACAATATCACCGAACCCTATATAAATATTTATTTTTATATTTTAAAAATATTTATTTAAAAAATAATATTTTTTATTTTTTATTTTAATTTAATACTTTTTATTATTTTTAAATCATCTTAAAACATTAATAATAAAAAATATTATTTTAATATATTTTAAATAAAAAACACAAAAATATTTGAAAGCATAGTTAAAATTATATTCCCAACAAATTTAAAATTCTTTTTATTTATATTAAAATTTAATATAATTTACATTTTTAATTTTTTTAATATAAAAATTATTTAAAAAACAATCACTACTACGTCACCGAAGTCACTCGTAACCCCAGCCTCAACCACGATGCTTTTCATCCGTCGCCCACACGCCCCAACCCTACCATTACCTTCTTCTCAGCAGCGATTCCATTACTTTACAAATACCCCACCGCTCGCCCTCCTCTCCCTTTCTCAAAATATTTAACCAAAAGCAAACCCCCCTTCTTTCGTTTTCCTTCATTTTCCTTCCTCCCTCTTTCTTTCTCTTCTTCATTTACGTATGTATGAAAAAGAGGTTTCAGGAAATGGGCAAGTACATGAGGAAAGCTAAGACCACAAGCGATTTAGCCGTCATGGACTTGACTCTCGGTGTCCGTACACGAGCCAGAACCCTAGCTCTCAAGAAACAACAAGGGGTCAAAGCCTCTCCTCCATCGTCTCCGGCTGGTTACCTCCAGCTTCGCAGCCGCCGTCTCGAGAAGAAACCGCCCCCAATCCCGTCATTGCATCATGATTCTCCCAGAAGGCAGCATCATAGGCAGGGTGGTCAGAATAGTAGTAAATTGGGTCAGCAGCATCAGCAAGAAGAAGAAGAAAGCCCTAGACCTAATCTGAAATCGAGTTCGGGGTCGGGTCAAGAGAAAGAATTGGGAGAGAGTAAAGTGGACAGTAGAGAAGTTGAAGAGAATAATAACAGCAACAGTAAAGACTTGGCTTCTTTTGGAGATAATGTTTTGGATATTGAAGGTAGAGATAGGTGGGTTTTCTTTCTTTTACTTCAATTTCTTGCACAAAGTTTGAGATGCTCTTTTATTCTTTAAATTAGGGTTTTTTTGTTTAGTTTTTGCGGGGAAGGTGAAAACTGAGGGACATTGAAAAATTGATATGTGTCTTCTCTTTCTTTTTCGAATCTTTTGGTTTATGGAAAAATTTGGGTTTCATTTTTGTTATTTGGGTTCTCAATTTTAGGGTTTTATTTGGGTTCTGAATTTTAGGGTTTTGTTTCTCGATTGATGTGGAAATGGAAGGAAAGAACGATAATTGATGTGGGCTTCCATTTTAAAAAGAGTGGGTTTTTATTGGGGGTTTCTTCATGAAATTAGTGCGTGTTTGGTTGCTGAGAAACTGGAGAGAAATAGAAGAAAACTCAATAATTTTATGTTTCTTGGAGGTTTTGAATGAAAACCCGTTAATTTTATTTTTTGGGGGTTTCTTGATGAAATTAGTGCATTCGTGCTTGGTTGCTGAGAAAATGGAGAGAAAGAGGAGGAAAAATCAATAGTTTTATGTTTCCTGGGGGTTTTAAATGATTTTTTCCATGTCTGTTTTTAATTGCTGAGAATTTGAAGGGAAAAAGACATGTGTTAATGTCTCATTTGAACTTTATTCCTGATTTGGGTTTTATATTATTTTTTCTTTTCTAGCAGTGTACACTTTTTCAGGGTTTTCTTTCATCTATTTGGTTTAGTTGAAAGCTCTAGTTTGTAATTTTTGTGGCTCGGGAAGACAATAATTTGCATTTAAAGAGGATCGTGGCAGCTTTTTGGTTAGTTGTACTTAGGCTTAATTTCTAGAAAGAACTTCATAGCAATAAAGAACAGAATTTTAATTTATTTCATTCCATCCATAATAATTGCTTGAGATAAAAGAAGAGATTTTGTGCTTTACATATAGATAAAGTTTTTCCTTTTAAAAGAAGAAAAACAAATTGTGGTGGAATCCTTTACTAAAGCCTCACCTTTTGTCTTTTAATGTGATTTTCTTTTTAAGAGTTTTGCTGCCTTTCTGTTTGGTTTCTGAGAAAATGCTGTGAGGAGAAATTTTGGACCTAACCTTAGATTCTTGCGACCAGTGAAGCTGAAACCACATAACAATTTCTTTAATTCTCTTTGAAGTGCTTGACACATCTTTCTGTGATTTTTATCTAGGAAATTATTGCCCTGGCTTTGTTTTGAGGTTTTAAATGAAATATTAATCATCATCATGGGAAACGAGATTTATTACCTCATTGCATTTGATCATTTGGTGGGTTTCTGTTTAAAAATGCCGTGATCATATCTGCATAATGGTATACTGGACCTTACACTGAACAGGCTTTACAGTTCTTGCCTTTTTTTCTTCTTTTTTTCTTCAATTTGATTGTTTTTATGCTGATCTTTATTATATGTGCATAAAAACAAAATAGTTTTAACACGTGTCCTCTTCTTTTTGTGCCCTCAAACATGGATGCCATTGCATTATTTTAATCAAAAGAAGCAAAGCCTGCTCGATTGTTTCTTTAACAATAGCTGCCTCTGCATTTTTAAGCATGTTATTATTGTTTGGTGATTCTTCTTTGAACATAAATATGCTTAATGCATGTTTGTCTTGTCATCACACATGGTTTTTGTTTATGTTTGGACAGAGGACACTATAACAGAAACTACTTCATTTGGAATTAGCTGTGCTGAGTTTTTTACAACTGATCCATGGACTCTGATTTGATACAAAGCCTAAAGAATATCCTAATAATAACAGATTTTGTGTCTTATTTGATTCATGTAACGGGGATAGGACATCTAAAGTGGTTTTCTACTTCTTTCTTGATCCTTTTGTGCTTGTAGCAATTGTCTCTTTATAGTACTAATTATCTGCAGGTACAAAATTGAATTTGGGAAATAGAAGAATTCATTTTGTATATTTTTCTGTTGTAATTCCCAGAACTCATGAAGTTTATTTCTTCGATTTTTAGTGCTTAAAGTACATTATAGTTAAGAATGGGTTGTTGCTTTCTGTGAAAGTGTTGGAAGTGTTTTCAACTAGTTATATCTATGATTGGGAGGTTCGTATCATCTTTGCAGAATTTACGTGGCCTAAGCTGCCTGGAAAATTGAGCGGCAATGTCTTTAATGGCTTGGAAAAATTCAAGTTTTCAAATGTTATATGCTGACACCATTCTTGTTCTTTTTAATGTTTACTTGCATAAGCTTTATATTTATTATCAGTGCTGATAGTTTTATGCACAAGACTTGCATCATTATGCATAGTCTTAGGTTACAGATTCTCTGGGCCTATGTCATATCTGTCTTGTTTGTCACAGGAGCACTAGGGAATCGACTCCTTGCAATTTAACAAGAGACACAGAAGATGCAAGAACCCCTGGTTCTACTACTAAGCCTGCAAACCCAACTGAAAGTAGCAGGAGGTTACGTAACTCAACTCGAAGGCATATTCCAACGGCCCATGAAATGGATGAGTTCTTTGGCCCGGCTGAAGAAGAGCAGCTAAGGCAATTTACTGAGAAGTACACATCCCCCATCTCTTTCTTTATCTTCTTTAAATGATTTTTTAAGACTTGGGCTTTCTTGCATGTAATGTTTCTGCTGCAAAGGTTGCATTCTCTTGGCTGATAGAAATGTCGACTTTTGGCAGGTATAACTTTGACCCCGTTAGTGACAAGCCTCTCCATGGACGTTATGAATGGGAGAAATTGGATCGTTAGAAGACATTAGCGTCCCATCAGGACATTTCCTGCAAATTAACGGATGATGTCGTGCTTACCATTGTAGAAGTAGCAGGAATTAGTAATGGTGTTCGAACAACGGTGGTGGTGGTGTTATTTCCATTTTCCATCGCCTGTTCTTTTAGTTGTAAAGAAAGTAGGTTTGTCAAGCATGTGTAGGCTAATGGTACAGGTGGTTATGGGGGGGTTACTCAACAAAATACAAACCAAAGTGCTATGTCTAACAGATCATCTGAGAGGGGAAGTGAAAAGGATGTAGATGTTAGGCTTCAGTGAATTAGGTCAGTCTCTATGGTACAGAAATTTACTAGATTTTCTTTTTCCCTTTGTACTGTATTTTCCTCCCCTCATGTACTGATGCAACTTCTAAAAACTCTCTGGAATAAGCATATGATCCTTTTCCCCTCTTTAGATCTTGTCCATTCCCGTTTCACCCGCGTTGTTCTTTTTTACTTAAATTCTCTCTTTGTTTTATATCCATGTGAGAGTGCATCTTTTGATTCTCACCTGGCTTTCGATAGAGGCAAACGTCTTATATCACCGGCTAGTTATTTGAACTTTTATGCAAGAATGAACGGTGGTGGTTGTGGCAGGGTGTAGCCCATTTTGGAAGAATCTTGCCTTCTCATTGAGCTCTACTTTTCACTTCCATGTCTGCAACTTTCATGCTTTACTGTGAAAATCTGTGCAGGGTGAAGTTTGTGAAGGTTAGCGGTGAAGAAAAAAAATAAAATGGAACCATGAAAAAAAGTGATTAAAATATTAAAAAGATCATTCAGTTTGATTTCACAAGTCGGAACCATAAAACCCCAACCAAAGCGAACCGGCTCCGATATAAAAAAAAAAGGGCACTATATAAAAAAAAAAATGCTTTCTTTCTAACCCTAGCTACCGTTGCTAGCAAGCAAGCCGCCCTTCTCAGCCTTAACAAGTCTCGCTCTCTGACTCTCAGTCTCCCCAACGCCACACCCAGATCAGAGCTAACAAAAAAATATCAATCTTGACTCCTGCTGGTATATCTTCAATCTTCATCTTCAGATCTAACAAACCAGCCACCCCCTCCCTAGCTCCCTTACGGCACGCGACGCACCCAACCTCCAGATCTAGCAAACCAGCCGGCCGCCTCCCTCTCCCACATCCGACCTTGAATCTTGTCACACCAGGTGTGATATCTCTTCTCTGTCGATCTCTGTTTTTCTTTTCGTTAACACGTTTCTGATTTCTCGATGGAAACTGAATTATATTCATTTTTACTCCGATGACCGTTTAAAAAACAGATCTTCAGTTTTGTGTTTAACAGAGGTAAAGAGAACTGAAGGTATATTATTTCCGAGTACATAACATAGGAATATACCAGAGTTGATGATACTGATATTAAAGCCATTAAAAAGCACAAAAGGACTTGAAGGTGTTGGGCATCTGATTATTGTAACAACCTCTACCCAGTATGATATTGAAGTGCTGATCTCAATTATTTTTTCTCCCGTCAGTCTATAAACAAGGATTTTATTATAGCAGTAGTGTGTCATTTAATCAGAGTCCTTGCCTTACTTCATCAAATGCTTGAAAGGGAGGGGAAAAAAATAAATTAATAACATGATCACTATATACATATTTCTCAGTTTAATTATAGAGCTCAAATTAATTATGTTAGTATTGATTAGAGATTTTATATACACTTGCCAGACCTTCCTTGCCATGATGGTAGATGACAAAGCAATAGTTACACGTATCTACCGTCTAATTTACTTACCTTTTGCCATTTATGGTCATGATCCTGTGCCAATGCCCTCTAATTTCTAATCATCTACAAGAAACTGGACTGTAGCTCACATTTTTCTCAGGTTTGCAGCTTTAAGGATTTTGGATTTTATTAGTGTGATGTGGGGGACCTTGGGTGCCTTTTTCAATAGCAGAGAAGCATAAATTATAGTTTGTGTTTGCGAACTGTACTGGCATGGTTAATGCTTTGGCAGGCAAATTTTCAATTTATTGTAGAAGAATAATGAAAGGAGTGTTTGTTTTTTCACAGCTTAGATCACTTAAGATTTTCTAGTGTGGAAATTCTGGTGAATTGTTCTAAGAACTAGCTGAGTAAAAAAAAATTTAGAACCACGTAACATTACAAACAAGAAAGTGACCAATTTTAAAATTTTAAAATATTTTTGGGGACTCTTTCTGAAAAATGTATGCAAATTGCTTACAAAAAATCCAAAACAGAAATTATATTATAATTTTGTTTATGTTTGTCCATCAAGCTTTATCATTCGTCTATAAGGGCCATTTACGGAACATTAAATAATGTTCAATCTTAATCAGATTGTCTTCATGAGCAACTCTTTAGTTTTGGAAAGGAAATTCAGTATGAGTTATGTTGAGCTCTGTATGGTGCTCTATGAAATACAGATTTGTGCAAGATGAAGAAAGGAATCCACCCTCAAATGCAATGGATATCCTATGTGACTCAAGATGGCAGATTAATGCATGCTATGATGACAAAAATACACCATGTTGGCAACGTCTACCACTTCAGAGCAAAACGGCAAATGGCTGAAAGTTTAGGTCAGATTGCCAAGTTTAAGCGGCGGTACGGGCAGGAGAATGCAGAAGATGCTGCAAAGTGACGTTTTTTTATCTTAAGATGCAAAGGGCAATTACTAGGCCTTGCTGGTTCATAATGCTGTAATAGCGGTGAACATAACTAGTTTGCCATAGAGACTTCACTCTTGAAACTCACAAACTTAGTTGTGTTCTCTCAGTGCAATAAGCGTGCTGGTCCAGAAGTGCTTGAACTTTAAGGGCAAGACATTCCCTATAAAAGAAGATCTGTCCCTGTCCAATTGAAGTTATTACAAGTAGCTTTGTTCAGTTGTTCGGTTTATTTAATTTATTGTCTTATGCAGATTTAAGTTATGTTTTATGTTTTTTGCTCTGTCACTCAATTCCTTCAACTGTTAACAAAGATGCGTGGCATTTCTCATGGTTTGCTTGACAATACTCAGATAGTCTCTGATCACATTCATTCATGCTTTTCATTGATCCAGTTACCATGAGGATCCAGTTCACTCTCCCGCATTTAGACCACAGATACGCTACTTTTTTTCATGGGACTCTGATGTCGTTGCCCTGCAGCTTATTTCGTTTCCTCTTACCTTTCACATGCACAAGCTTGATGATCAAATCATTTTTAAAATGCACAGCAGTCTTTCGCAAATACAAGACATCACACAAGAAAAAAAAAAAAAAACCTAATAAGAAACTACGACTCTAATCAACATCCTCTGAGGTAATGCTGGTAGCTGCAAGGCTTTCACATTTTTTTTGTTTGAACTATATTCACATGACCAACTTATATCCATTTAGCATGCTGCCTTTGCTCTGTTTCATCATAACCATTTTTCACATGTGGCTCTGATAATCCAACAGTTTCCTGCTACTTGTAACTTCTGTTTGCTCTTTTTTAACCGCTGTATCAATTCCTTGAAATGCTGCCATGAGAGCTTGCCCATTCCCTTAGCTAACAAATAACCCGCTATTGATTCCATAATTTTCCTTTGTTCTCAAAGAAGCAAAGATAAACACTCTTGCAACTGCTGTGTCACGGACTCCTTCCTTGGTTTCCTAATTGGGTCAAACTGGCCTGCTATTTTATTGATTTTAAGCTGTCCCTACAGCTCCTTCTCCCTGAGACTTTCCACCTCTATGCGCACTGCTTCTAAAGTTTTTATATACCTTTACCGCCACTGTTTACTTGCTTCATTCCCTCACAATCCTCTCCCCAGCTTCACTGCAATGTTACTCTGCAATCAACACATTCAGTGCTTAGCCCACCAATGTAATTCTTACAAAGTCAGTAGCTTTTACAGCACAACAGTGAAAAATTGACTTCACAATTGCTAAGCTTAGATGGGGCAGTGAAACAATCAACAAAAAACTAGTCTATTTTACGGTTGATTGATGAAATAATATTCAAGTTATAATATCTAACAACAAATTTGCAACACTTTCAACTTTACTGTTTGATTGATAATCTGCCATATGCTCAGCTTAACATCGCCAGGCTCTATTTTCTGGGCCTGTAAACTGTCGCCATTGTTGGGATTGGAAAGAACCCCTCGAAACCGTACAAGGTTCAAGTGAATATTTTAGATTGTTGGGATTGCAAAGAACCAGCTGAAACTATATAAGAATCGAGTGACTAATTTAGATTGTTGACACTGGGAAGAACCACTTCGAACTCTATACCGTTCAGATCACTATGTTTTGTTTGCATGTTTTTTATTCATACTTTACATAAAGCTCGCTTTTTTTCCTTTGTTTTCTTCAAGCGGCATTTTCAGACTCTTCTTCACTCAGATACTTCATTGATATACTCCACATACCATCGATGTATATTAATGACTTTAATACCGTTGCAGGTGCAGTAGATCTCCAAGAAAACAGCGATGTGCGCCATGAACATTTTGCTAATTTCATCTTAGCTTGCTGTAGCTTTTCAAAGGCTGTGGAATAGTATGGTAGCAGTATTTTTTATTTAAAAATATATTAAAATAATATTTTTTTTATTTTAAAAAATTATTTTTAATATTATTAAATTAAAACATCTATTAATCTATCAAATCAATCTCGTACAATACGATAACTAACTAGTTACTAAAAACTATTTTTCTCTTACAGAGCACAGCAATGAACAACATACCACAACACATTACAGTAATCACAACACAACAATATCAACCAACCTTGTAATAACAACGGTTTCACAGCATAGAAACCATATCGATTAATTTGATTTTTAGCAATAAAATAAAATTTATATTAGAAAAAAAAGTTATGGCTGCTTTGGGAATAGAATTCTGACTTTTATTTTTTAATCAAGTCCAAAGTTTCGTTTAAAATTCCAAATTTTACAGTGAGATACAAAGTTATTTCTTTTAGTTCTTTTTTTTTTAGATTAATATGGGTGTTCGGGTCAGCTTTCGTGTACCACGACTAATCCCACGGGCCCTGAAGTTAACGATCATGTAAGCCTCCAGTGACCATTATGTGAGCAACCAAGGACTCGAACCTGAGACCACAGAGAAAGCAAACCCCTTGATCTCAAGTCCTTACCACTTGCCCACCACCTAAATGGTTATTTCTTTTAGTTATTGTTTGAATGCATTGCTTGCCAGCCTGAAAATCAATCGGATCGCAATCATGTTCAAAGTCCACGTAAAAGCCAACGGGGCAGTCTTCGGATTCATCCGGCGTCTCTCCCCTTTGAATTGATCAAATAAATCAACATTATACATGCTACTGCAAAATTAGCTTATATATTTAATTAACAAGAAATATTCATTTATTTATTACTTCCCATACATCTATCGTAATACAGCTTAGTATATAAAAATTGTTTGTGGAGTATTTGGCCCCCAATGGTTTGTGAGGCCAAAAATATATCATGTCAAGATTCCACCTTCATAGTTCATCCCAGAGAAAAAGAGGCATTTATGCATTTGCTCTAAAACCTTGTTTAATGGGGAAATAGCCCTAACAAGAACCACCGAACGAACAAATAGTTGGTCTCTGAGTAAGCCTCGGAAAATCCACCGTTTCAGGCAACCTGCCTCCTCCCACCCAAAGTACAATTCATTCAATGGCCTCACTGCCCTCATCAATCTCCTCATCAATTTCCTCTTTGGTGGGTGGTGTCAGGTGTGGTACACACTCTCCACCAGTTTCTACCGTCAAACTCAATTTATTGTAAGATAATATTCGAGTCACGATTTAATATGATTTAAAAAAATAATTAATAGATTAAAAAATAAATTTTAATTAATAAATTTTTTTATTTTATTAATCTAAATAGATTCTGATTTTAAGTCGGTCAAATTCTAATCAACTTGATAATTAATCAGATTTTATAATATTAGTTAAGTTTTTTTTAAAAAAAAATATTTTTTAAAAATAAAATTTATATATTTTTGTTTTTATTTTAATTTTTTGTGTTTTAAATTATTTTAATGTATTGATATTAAAAATAATTTGTAAAAAATAAAAAATATTTTTTAATATAATTTTAAATAAAAATTTTAAAAAGTAATTGTTATCTAAATTTATTATTTTAAAGACACCTTACTGAGCTAATTAATCCACTCCATTTATTTATTTACATTCCTCATAGGTGGGTGGTTGTTGGGGGTAGGGGGCTAATATTTAGATCATGTTTAAAACCGTAGTTGAATCTATGTTTTTAAAAAATTTTATTTTTTATTTTTATTAAAATTTAATATAATTTATATGTTTTGGATTGTTTTAATATTTTAATATTAAAAATAATTTTTTAAAAATAAAAAATATTATTAATATATATTTTAATATAAAAAATTATTTAAAAAATAACCGGCGGAAACACACTCCCAATTTCTTGGTTTTTTGCATGCTATTAAAGCAATGTTAGAGCAACTCTGAGAAAAAAACAGCTAAATGAAAAGATAAAAATAAATAAATTATTATTATTATTATTTTAACTATTTAATGGGTTTTTTTACATGCTCTTCTTACATTTGATGGTCCAGTGTTGAAATCGCTGTCTATCTCGCTCTTCCAGTTTACAAAGCCGGACAAATCTTGTGGCTGGCTTGTGCTTCTTCTACCTTGTGGTTTTTCATCAAGAGAGAGTCGAGAAACAAGGAGATGGGTGGTGATGCCAAAGTTTTTACCTTTGAAGATGTGACTGTGCACAACAAACCCAAGGACTGTTGGCTAATTATCAATGGCAAGGTGAGATCTTTCATTGAGTTTTCTTGAAAGATTTGTTCTTTCTTGTTCTTTTGTTGATTTTCTGGTTTGATCTCTCGAAACCATGCGAGGAAATTTGAGATCTCTGGATGTGGTTGACTTCTGGTCGAGCAGTTTGTTGATTTGATCTTGGTTTTCGATTGAGATTTAAATGAGATGAAGTTATGTTTCCCTTGATGTTTAGATATTTGGACTTGGTATCTTAAGATTTGCTGAGTGGAAATGTTTAGACCTCATATACATAACTCTCTCTCTTTGTTCTACATGATAAGCAGTGTTTCTTTGCTATTTTATATGGTATCCTGTGCCTGTACTTGATGATCCTCATTGCTGTTTATTGATTGCTTTGAGGTTAGTTAGTGCATCACCAAGGGGGCTAATTAATATCAAGAATTATGAAATTTTGCATATCATGTAATTATTTGATGGTTTGGCTAGAATGGCAGGCTGCTAGTAGCTACTTTATTCTAACAGATCATGCGGTTAGGCTGGGAAGTTTGTGCTGTATCACGACATTGGTCATTCAGTTTGGCAGGGATTCTATATTAGCTACCAGAACTCAACAATTTTTATGGTGCTAAAGAGAATGCAATTCCATTTACACCACAGTGGTGTAAAATTTTCATGAAATGCTTCAGCTTGCTACATGTATTGTTCTTATGATTTTCTAACGCATATTTGTTGTTTGTGGTAGATAATTATCGTGGGTTTTTGCTTTCATGCTTTTGTATTTCTCGGCATGCAAGTAAATAGGAAGTGAATTACTTCTGAAACTCCAGCAACTATTGTTCCTCTAGCGAGTTATTAGATGCATCGCCCATGCTTGGCAATCTAGGACGCAATATAGGGGACATACTAGTGAAACTATCAAAAGAAAAAAACCAAAATGACCTTGTCCTGCATGGTTTTGGACTGTCTTGCTTGAGAAAACTTTCAACATCAATTTGTTTCTCAACTTTTTTTTCTATAATTGCAAGCAATATGTACCAAAAGTTGAATCTTTGTATGAATTTTAATACTTCTGAATCAATGTGAAATGAACAAGAGGGGGTGGTGGGTGTGATTTTTAGTGTTGCTCATATTTCTTCCCAGTTCATCCCTATGCTGTATGAAACACATTGTTTCCTGTCCAAAATATGAAAGGAATAGCAGCAAATGGTAGACCTTTCTTAGAATTACACGAATCTAATTTTTTCTGTTCAAATGATTCGTCTTTAAAAAAAATAGACATTTTTATAGGTCCTTAGTTTTAAAACTGCTATACTCTCTCTGAGCCATCTTTGTTGGTTGGAACAGGTTTATGATGTCACAAAGTTCATGGAAGATCACCCCGGTGGTGATGAGGTTTTGTTGTCTTCTACAGGTATATAGCCCAAACTATGGTCATTCGAAGCTTTTTCTCAAGTTTTTAGCTCATAATGGACTCCTACTGACGACTCATGTTGCGCATCTTCGTTTTGCAGGCCAGGACGCAACTGATGATTTTGAAGATGTGGGTCATAGTGATAGTGCCAGAGAAATGATGGCCGAATACTGCATTGGAGATATTGATGCCTCGACTGTCCCCAAGAAAACAAAGTACAAGACTCCACAGCAGCCTCACTACAATCAAGATAAGACCTCCGAGTTCATTATCAAGATCCTTCAGTTCCTAGTTCCTCTTGCTATATTGGGTGTGGCCTTTGGAATCCGCCTCTACACCAAATCAACTTAGGATTCTTGGATCTTGTTCCAATCACGAACAGCCATTAGTTTATCTGAGCTCCCAAGGCGTTCTCGTTGGCTGCAGTTAATCCTAGCAATTTAAGCTTGTTTCTTTGTTGTCTATGTTATCATCACATCCCATGTTCAGAAACGTAATGTGGTCCCGTTGGGGTGCCTGAGCTTGTTCTGGCCCTTCGTTCTGCTATATTAAGCTCCTAGTTACAACTCTGCTATCGAACATGAAAAATGAACTAATCGGTATTTCAAGGCATGCTTTATCATATTTCATCTGTAATTCAGACTACCATCTCTCATCTTTTGTTTGCTCATTTGCATTATTGTATCTCTAGCTGTTTCTTTTATTTTGAAGCCAGAATCAAAACTGGCTAGAGTAGATTTCTTGTAATCATGGATTCTAAGATTTAGGGTATTTTACCATTCCAGCATGGTTTGATAGAAGTTGTTACAAAAGTATATATATCCTCTGTTAGAAATAGCGGTTGTACAACTGCAACTGCGAATAGTGAAAAACAGCTATTTCAAAATTTAAGTTTCATTCAAATTAATTAATATGCATAAAAGTTAGCTTTAAATTTTATGAAGATATAAGGTAGTTGAGGTTGCCTAAGAGAGAGAAAGGAAGGACAATAGAAGAAAAGAAAGAATCACTTGTCGCACACATTTTAGAGACACGTTTATTTCAATGAGAAAATTCTACCTTATATTAAAAAACCACCGAAAAAGGTTATGATTAGTTAAGGAATTTATCCATAATTAATTTAGAATTAATTATAATAGGTTTGATAATCTTTTATGATGTAGTTACATTAATTTTTTATGATTTTTTTAATGATACAAGATGTGTTAAATATAAAATTAGAAGTCAACTCTGTTTATTTTTGTATTTTCAAGATATTTTAGAAAAAAATATTTTTTTATTTTTTATTTTAAATTAATATTTTTTTGGTATTTTTACAACATTAATTTTAAAAATAAAAAAATATTATTTAAATATATTTTTTAGTAAAAAACACTACTTATGACCACATTTCCAAACATGGTAATCCAGTAACATTTCTTTTCTTCTATTATTTTTTTCTTTTCACCATGTTACCTTATTTTTTTATTATTAAATCTTAAAACTTATTTTTTGATCATTGTATTTTTATAATATCTTGAGTTAGCTTCTATTTAAATTAACTAATTTGGAATATATATATATATATATATATATTAAAACATGACTAAACAATATATACAAAAACTTCATTCAGAAATGTTGTGTTTAATTACTATAACATTAGCTCAAAGTTTATACTATTCTCTCAGTTCAAAAAAGAATTTAAGATGTATTAGTTTTTTTTTATTAATATAAATATCCGAGTTAGTTTATGTATTACGAGTAATTTCATGATCTATTAAATATTTTATAAGTCGAATGAACAGAAAAAATACGGTGATAAACATACCACACAAAACAAAACTAACAAAGATATAAAAGAAACAATTCTCCGGCTCCACTTCCATTAAGACTTAAATTGAGATTTGAAAAAAAAAGAGCAGCTCCAACCACTGAGCCAAACGATAGGGTCTAGAATCTACAAGAAAGATTTGGTGCAACGACTCGACGATCATGCAAGAGAAAGAAAGAAAACGGGTTGATGGAGTCACCATCTTCATTGAAATGGAACTTCAAAACCTAGAAGATAGGAGGATCTAGGGTTGCTTGTTTAGGACTGCTGATAATTTAGGACCTCAATCATGTGATGGGACAACTTAAGGACATGTGAACTTCATGTCGTCGACGTAGTAATGTGCTCAGGCCTTTAGATACTTCTCAGCAGGCTTGCCAGATAGCTAGAAGGTTCTCACATCCTTCCCAAAGATCACGACATAATTTATCCTGAACTTAAATAGTTTTTTTTAAAATAATTTTCTTTAAAAATAAATTATTTTTTATATTTAATAATATCATAAAAATAAATTAAAAACACTTTTTAAAATTTAATTATATTATAAAAAATAAGCTAAAAAATAATTTATTTATTTCAAGTTTATTAAAATAACAATGATTAAATTTTATAAATTAAAAAATTAAATGAGAATAAAATTCGAAAAAAATCTAATTTCATAAATTATCTTAAATAATAATAATAAAAATTAAATTAAAAAATAATAAAATAAAATAAATGACAGTGAAAATTATAGATAAGTGATATAAATTGTGTAAATGTGAGCCTTTCAAATGATGCATACCCTAAATTTAAAAAATAATAATAATAACAATAACTGCAAGGACTCGTGATCCTTTGCGTCTGGTTAGGACATGTCCCAAATCAATGAGGTTAAATTAGTACCGAGGTTCAACAAGAGTAAGAGAACTAAGATAAGTTATCTTGATGCCTGTCTTAAGGTCAGTAATTGCTTCATGCTCAACAACAGTGTTAATGAGGCCATTTTCACAAGTTTTGAAAGTTTCTCATCTCAAGGCAATCACCTTTCGCGATCTTTGAAGCGATGTATAATGCATCTTTTGCTTTGCTCGATCCTTGTATCGCATCTCCCTGTTGTTGAAAAAAAAAGAACAAAAACAAAGAAGATAAATCTATGTGTGCAAGTTGTTCAATCAATTAACATGTCTTTTCCCTTTCAAAATCGTAAGTCGTGATAAAAACTGATACAGTGTTCAAGAACTGAGCATCCAAAAGCCTCTGCTAACAAGGTTTTTATGGAAATTATACTAATCCCAACAGCTTCATTGCAAGTTTCCTTTAGATAGTGCAGCCACAAATCTAATTAATTCCAGTGGCAGTGCATTGGGGAAAATGACATTTGCTGGGTAATTGGCAAAACTGGAAAGCAATTTCACGCGTGTTCTTTCAAGAAAAGAAAAATATACAGTGCGGGAATGCTCTGGCCATGACTGTGCTGTCTAACTTTTCAAGCGATAATTGTGTTTTTTTAATGTGAGTATTCATGTTATTTTTGTTGGGTATATAATTAAAGTTTTATATTAATTAAAAATAAAAAAAATTAAAAATATATAAAGATGAACTAATATCTCTATTAATATAAGGTTTTTGGGATATAGTTTAAGAACAAATTCATGAAAATTTAGTTTTAAAATAGATAATATCATATTAATATAGAAATAGTTTGGGATCATATTTCTTTTAATTTTTTCATGAGATTTTGACTAATCCTTCCAGTTTTAAAATTAATAATTATATAAATTTTTAAATTTATAAAATTCAAACTCATAATTTATAAAAACACAACTAAAACTTATCTTTCAGGTTCAAAATTGCTTTCTTTTAGCATGCAAAACAGGGGAAAGGAATTGTTTGTGCTAACCTTGCTGGAAGAGTTGACAATTAACAATAGAAATCCCAATATATGTTTTTTTTTTTTAAAAAAAAAAGGAACTATACAAAGGAACTGCCATCAATCTGCATATCCAAGCCTAGAGATGGATGAAAATACAAGGGGAAGAAAGTAAGGAATATAGGTTCAAGCATGTATTAGAAATATAAATATTTAAGAAGCTGTAGGTAAGCTCTTAAAGAAGCAATCTAAGGTAAAACTTTGTAAATGAAAGACTTTCATCACCAAAATTTACCGAGGGAAGTTTATTTGCAGAGTTGTATTAAATAAACAAATGGACTGTTAAAATCACATTGTAATTTTTGGTTATGTAATGAATGAAACAAAATTATTTGTTGAAGGAAAACTTAAAACATTGTCTAAAAGAGCCTAAACTAAGCAAGGAAAAACCTTTTGGCAAAGAATTTACAACATATCATCTATGGACAATAGTCTTAGCATAACCAAGTGGGTTCCTCTTGTGATCAATTAATATTTACTGTTAGATTCAGTTATTATTATATTTACTGCAGTTATAATTATTTTTTAAAGTGATTTTTTATATTAAACTGAAATGTATTAAAATAATATTTTTTTAATTTTTTAAAAATTATTTTTAAAATTAGCACATAAAAAATACTTAAAATATATAAAAAATTATTTTTTAATTAAAAAATTTAAATTTTTTAATCAACAAATTACACAACAATAAACCTTATTTCATTGCATGTAATAACAAGTGAGTTAAGATTCCAAAGCAATATTATTAGTGTACTTATTTTTAAAGCAGTGGTATATAGGAATAAGCACATAAATTCAGTTGAATATAATAAATTTTTATTGTTTTTCTCATGGAATGATATTAGTTATGCTTGTTTTTATATTTTAAAAGTATTTTTTAAAAAGAATTGAAATTTTTATTTTTTTATTTTAAATTAAAATTATTGTAGTATTTTCTGATCATTTTCATGCTATGACATCAAAAATAATTTTTTAAAAATAAATAAAAATATTATTTTGATATATTTATAAATAAAAAATAATTTAAAAAATAACTACAATCATCCTATCCAACAGATTTAATATCTCAATAGAATCCATATTAATACAAATACAACAATACAATGATCACCCAGTATAATATTAAAAATATAATCATTTATTTTAGATATAGTAACAATTGCCCTTTCCAATTTTCCAATTTCTAAACTAATTATTTTCCAATTTTAATAAGTCTTTTGATAAAATCTTTTTTTTTTGTTTACAATTCATTTCTCAATCGTTTAAATCTCACTACCAACATACAATATTCAAACCAACTCAATAATTACCGGAAATCTTTCAAGTATCTAATTAGACTGAAAATTAAACTCAGTTTTCTTGAATGAAAATTAATCCTGAAGTGCTGCCCCCCACCCCCCACCGCCGGGGAGATAAATCCTATAGCTAGGTCAACATTCAATTTATTAAGAAGGTTATTGAGAATATAATAATAATAATAGTAATTTTTTTAAAATATTTTATTTTAAAATAATATATTTTTTATTTTAAAAAATTATTTTAATATTAATTTATTAAATTGATCTAAAAATACAAAAAAATATTAATTTAAAATAAAAAATTTATTTTTTTAAAAAATTACTTTTAAAATGTAAAAACATCATCTTAACATGTTCAAAATCTAATTTAACTTTTTTTTCTTATTTTTTATTTAACTTTTTTTAATTATTTTTATTAATATACATTGATCTTATTTAATAAATTATATAAATAACTAAAAATAAGTAAGAGGATGATATCTTTATAATTTTATAAAACTAGTTATTTAAATTTTTTTATAAAAGTATTTAGAAAAAGATTAATTTAATGTTACAAAAATCTTCTATTATATATATATATATTTTCATAATCTTCTAATTTATAAAATAAAAATTAATAAAAAAATCAATATCATACGAAATTTTAAAAATCAAAATGTTTTTTTTTCTTGACTTGTGGAGTAAGAAACTCTATGATATTGTGCTATATATTATTTTTTAAAATATTTTTTATTTAAAAAATATTAAAATAATATATATATTTTATTTTTTAAAATTTATTTTTAATATTAGTATATTAAAATAATTTAAAATATAAAATATATTAATTTAATATATATATATTTTTAAAATTAAGAAACAAATAAATTATAAGACTACACAAGGAAGAAACCAACGCATGCAAGCAAACAACTATTCTTTTTCACTCATACCTCTCTCTCCGTCTAGCAACCCAGGGTTTCAAAATCCCTAATTTTGAAGCTATCGAATTCGAATCAAATCCATTAAATTGACGCAAACTAAGTTCGATTAACGAGCTAGTGTTTCTAAAATTTCTATCAATGGCGACAACTATGGTTAGCTCCGCTGGTGGACTGTTAGCTATGCTTAATGAGAGCCATCCTTTGTTAAAACAACACGCACTTTACAATCTCAACAACTTAGTTGATCAATTTTGGCCCGAGATCTCAACTAGTGTGCCTATAATGTAAGCCTTTCTTTTAAAGACTGAATCTTTCTTGGGTTTTGTTTGGTTAGGTTTAATGGTTCTTCTTCTTCTTTTAAATTGATTTTGATCTTTTTTTAATAGGATCTTGAATGAATAAGAGTGTTTTATGTTGAAAATTAGTTAAATTGATGTGTTGTGTCAGCACTTGTGTGTTAATTTAGTTGAAAAATTTGAATTTTTGGGTTCTTTTGGTGAATTCAGTGATTCTTGAGTAAAGAAGGGTTTTTGTCGGTCGTTTAGGAGATGGGGTTTTAGTATTGGGACTTGGGTGATTAGGATTTGGGGTTTACGAGATTGAGGGGATTTGAAGTTTTGTTATTTGTTGGTATTGACTTGAGTTCTGATGTAACTTTTCCTTGTTTTTTACTTGCAATGTGATTTTGGATATTAATTTGCAATGTGATTCTGGATATTAATTTTCCGCTTCCTTTCTTTGTTGTTATCCAGAGAGAGTTTGTATGAAGATGATGAGTTTGATCTGCATCAGAGACAACTAGCTGCATTGCTTGTTTCTAAGGTATGATATTTCACCATATTTCACATTACTAGGTTTAAGAAACAATGATTGTTCTTTTTTTTATCTTCTTCCTTCTCCATCAGTCCTTCTCCCCCTGTATCACATGGTGAAAGAAGAGGGAAAAGGTTGAGAATGGAGTGTAGAAGGTAACAATGTCAAACTATCCAAAGTCAACTTTCTTTCTGTACATCCTTTAAGAAGTTGTATCAGTGTACCAAAGTTTCAGCGAGTGTACTATTAGGACTGAAAATTATTTAGTTTAGTGTAGCAAAAGTTTCAGTGAAAGTTTTGCTTTTTTTCTCTTGATAGGAAAAAGTTACTACACATAGAAGAACTCTCCTTACTTAATGCATGAGAGATAAGATGTTATGGGTGAGAAATGAGATGTGAAGTTGGGTTGAATTCGGTTGGTTGACATAATTCATAGAATTGTGAAACCCATGCTTGTAACTGTTTAAAGAAGGCAATTTTGAGTCTTGGGCCAATCACCACCTTTGTCTTGTATTAAAATGGATTTTACTGTTTCTTCTTCAGGTTTTCTATTATTTGGGTGAACTGAATGACTCACTGTCTTATGCCCTTGGAGCTGGATCCCTCTTTGATGTTTCGGAGGATTCTGATTATGTTCATACGCTTCTTGGTATGCTTGCTCATAAAATTGCATTATTTTTGGTTCCTACAAACCTGTCAAATTGCTGTAAAGACACCAAATTTTAGCGTGCCCCACAATTACCTATAAAAGGTAAACTGGTGGGATAATATTAATATATGAATTCATCATAGCTTGCATGAAATGGTCAACACCATTTGGTTATACAAGCTTCAATTGTTTTAGGATAAGTGTTTTAAGGATGTTTGAGAATGATTTCCTGGTTTACTTATATTTTATCTCTGTTCCTATCTCCAGCTAAAGCTATAGATGAGTATGCTAGCCTAAAGTCTAAGGCAGCTGAATCAAATGCTGATGGAGCAGATGTGGACCCAAGGTTAGAGGCAATTGTGGAGAGACTGCTGGACAAGTAAGTAACATAAATTGTTTTATTTGATGTATCTTTGCTCTGCTTCTATCTATCTTACTGTTCTGTCATTAGGTGCATCATGGATGGAAAGTACCAACAAGCTATGGGAATTGCAATTGAATGCCGTAGATTGGATAAACTTGAGGAAGCTATCATGAAGAGTGATAATGTGCAGGGAACTCTTTCCTATTGCATCAATGTTTCTCATTCATATGTTAACCGTAGAGAGTATCGGCAAGAGGTTAGTTTGTTTACTAGCTTTTCAATTATTATCTATGTTATTGCTAATTTGCTATTGCATGGAAGTGATCATGCTTGAGTCTGTTCAATGTTGCATATAACTTGCTGTATGCATTTGTTTGTTGTTTGTCTACCAATACAGCTAATTACATTTTCTTTGGTTGGATCGGAGGGGATTCATAATGAGTTTTATAGCGTTCTCTATCTTTATTCCATTTTTCCTGTGCATCGAGCAATGCTTATATTCTTTATTTTGTCTATGGGCCTTGATGCATGAATCATGAATGGCAATGCAACTGTTTTTCTGTAAAATATTGGATACTTTTCAAGAATTAACTCTCTGTCTGTCTGTGAGTGTGTGTTTGTGCATCACCTTATACTGTTCCTTTATTTTCTCTGTCCACTAGTTCATACCGCATGCCATGCTGTCTAAACTCTGGTTAGTTATGGATGTAGTAATGGATTTCTAGATTTTATTGCTGTTTTGCTTGTTTTTATTAATGATTATTCCATCCGAAAAGTTGTTGAATGATTTATTTTTCTTGAAGGAGACTTGTGATACAATTTGATGACCTGTTTATTATTTTCCCCTTTTCTGCAGGTCCTCCAGCTTCTTGTTAAAGTATATCAAAAGCTGCCTTCTCCTGATTATTTGAGCATTTGTCAGTGTTTGATGTTCTTGGATGAGCCTGAAGGTGTAGCTAGCATATTAGAAAAACTTCTACGCTCAGGAAATAAGGATGAAGCTTTGTTGGCATTTCAAATAGCTTTTGATCTTGTGGAGAATGAGCACCAGGCTTTTCTTCTAAATGTTAGAGACCGTCTTTCACCTCCAAAGTGTCAAGTTTCAGAGCCAGCACTGCCAAAATCCACAGCTCCAGATTCATCTCAAAATGAAAATTCTAGTGCTCCAGAAGATGTTCAAATGACAGAAGGAACTTCATCTTCTACAGTGCATGAAATAGATCCAAGTGAAGCAGTGTATGCTGAGAGGCTGACAAAAATCAAAGGAATTTTGTCTGGGGAAACATCTATACAGCTGACTCTGCAATTCCTATATAGTCATAATAAGTAATGCTAAAACAGTCTTGAACTTTTTTTACATTATTTTAGATTCATGGCTGTCTTTATAACTAATAATGCTTGTTATTTGCTTCTAGGTCGGACCTCCTTATACTGAAGACAATTAAGCAATCAGTTGAGATGAGAAATAGTGTCTGCCACAGTGCAACTATTTATGCTAATGCAATTATGCATGCTGGAACAACTGTGGACACATTTCTCAGGGAAAATCTAGTGAGTCACACATCTTTATTTTATCTATTCTTCATTTTGCGCCTTTGGTTTATACATGTTTCTATTCATAGATTTATGTGCATATTTATAATTTATGCTCAACCATTTTTGGCTTTTATCTCATTTCAGGATTGGTTGAGTAGGGCCACAAATTGGGCCAAATTTAGTGCAACAGCAGGTCTTGGTGTCATCCATAGAGGCCACTTGCAGCAGGGCAGGTCACTGATGGCCCCTTATTTGCCTCAAGGTGGCGCTGGCGGCGGAGGTAGTCCATACTCAGAAGGTGGTGCCCTCTATGCTCTGGGACTAATTCATGCCAACCATGGCGAGGGCATAAAACAATTCCTTCGTGAAAGCTTACATAGCACCAGTGTGGAGGTGCAGTTACTGTTCTGATTTTTTTGTGGCTTTCTATCAGAATTGAGATGTTTAGTTCATTATGGAATTCACACTGGAATGTTGTTGGCAGGTTATTCAACATGGTGCATGTTTAGGTCTTGGTTTGGCAGCTCTTGGAACAGCTGACGAAGATATCTTTGATGACATTAAAAGTGCATTGTATACTGATAGCGCTGTTGCTGGTGAAGCTGCTGGTATCAGTATGGGTTTGCTTATGGTTGGGACTGCAAGTGAGAAAACTAGTGAGATGCTGGCATATGCGCATGATACCCAACACGAGAAAATCATCAGGTAAATGTGGTTTCATTTTCGGATATTGGCTGAGCCATCAGCATTTATATTTAACTCAGCTGTTTATAAAATTCTCCATATGCTGCAGGGGATTAGCATTGGGGATAGCCCTTACAGTTTATGGAAGAGAAGAAGAAGCAGACACACTAATCGAGCAGATGACTCGCGATCAAGATCCTATACTTCGTTATGGTGGCATGTATGCCTTGGCATTGGCCTACAGTGGAACAGCAAACAACAAGGCTATTCGCCAGTTGCTGCACTTTGCTGTATCGGATGTGAGTGATGATGTCAGGAGGACTGCTGTTCTTGCACTTGGATTCGTCTTGTACTCTGAGCCAGAGCAGGTAGGTTCTTACTGGTGTTTTTATTTTTGTCTTTGCACTCCAAGCCTATATTGTTGTTATCACTGTTCTCTTTTCATTATAATTGTTGTACATTGTCTCAGATTAAAATCATCTGTTGATGTTTTCAAGCTCTTGCTTGATTCTTTGTAGTCCACTCTTTTATGTTTCATGAAAGAAACACATGTATGTGTGTTCATATTCTGTCTTCTCAATTGTGCTAAATTTTTCTGCACTGTGAAACTGCAGACTCCTCGAATTGTGTCCTTGCTTTCAGAGTCTTATAATCCACATGTACGATATGGTGCTGCTCTTGCAGTTGGCATCTCCTGTGCAGGCACTGGCTTGAGTGAGGCTATATCATTGCTTGAACCTTTGACGTCAGATGTTGTTGATTTTGTTCGTCAAGGTGCTCTCATTGCAATGGCTATGGTCATGGTCCAGATGAATGAAGCCAGTGATTCTCGTGTTGGAACATTCAGGTATTGCACTATAAAGATGTATTTTCCATCTGTTTTACTTAACAATGACTAGCATTTAGTGCACATTGTTGTCACCCTGCCTCTTCTTTTATAAAGTCTGATCTCGTTTCTGTGCACCTGTTATGGTAGACGGCAATTGGAAAAGATAATTCTAGATAAGCATGAAGACACAATGAGCAAGATGGGAGCAATCCTTGCTTCTGGAATACTTGATGCTGGTGGTAGGAATGTGACTATAAGATTGCTTTCTAAGACGAAGCATGATAAAATCACTTCTGTTGTTGGCCTTGCTGTTTTTAGCCAATTTTGGTACTGGTATCCACTTATCTATTTCATAAGCTTGGCATTCTCACCCACAGCTTTTATTGGCCTCAACTATGACTTGAAAGTTCCAAAATTTGAGTTTGTATCAAATGCAAAGCCATCTTTGTTTGAGTATCCCAAACCAACCACTGTGCCTACCACAACTTCTGCTGTGAAACTTCCTGCTGCAGTTCTGTCAACATCGGTGAAGGCCAAAGCTAGGGCCAAGAAAGAAGCAGATCAGAAAGCTACTGCTGAAAAGGCAGCTGGAGCGGAGTCTTCACCTGCTTCAACTAGTGCTGGAAAAGGAAAAGCGCCCAGTGAGAAGGATGGGGATGCTATGCAGGTAAATATCAATGATTGATGTTTAAAAATTGCCTTTTCACTTAGTATGGAAAAACAGGACTGCTAAAATGTACAAGTCCATTGTCATGTTATTCTGATGCATCCTTAAGTTTCTTAAGTTCGCCATTTCACCATCAGACAATTATTTTGCATGTTTTGACAGGTTGATGGACAACCAGAGAAGAAAGCAGAGCCCGAGCCTTCACAAGAAATTTTGACGAACCCAGCCAGGGTTGTTCCTGCCCAGGAGAAATTTATTAAATTTATGGAAGACAGCAGATATGTGCCAGTGAAGTCAGCACCTTCAGGGTTTGTTCTCTTGAGAGACCTGCAACCAACTGAACCTGAGGTGCTTTCTCTGACAGATACACCTTCGTCTGCAGCATCACCAGCTAGTGGTTCAACCACAGGACAGCAAAGTTCAGCATCAGCCATGGCTGTTGACGAGGAACCCCAGCCTCCACAGCCTTTTGAGTACACCTCATAATTCTGGTCATTGCATGTGTGATTATCCCATGGCTTTAGCTTCCGAACTTCTGGCACTCTGAGTGAATGGAGGAACCATAGTGTGTTTGAGCAACCTCTTCTGCTATTCCGCATGATTATGGCCAAACAGGAGTTGGCCAGCATTTTGAGGTTTCCTGAGATTTAAGCTCCTATTGTGGTCTATGCTCAGTATTTTCGGTCTGTAAACTGTTTCATTTCATAATTATGTTTCTGAAGTTTTTAGGGGCTGGGGAACGAGGATGTGGCAATTGGACTGCTCTAGGAAGATTTGAATGTATAATTCTCCCCTTCCAACAAACAAGAATTTGTTCTGCTAGAATCTTTACACTGAAAAAAGTCCCGAGTGTCGTCTAGGACCAGTTGCTGTGTCTTGATGTGTGGTTCTCCAATCTTTGAAGTGAAAACTGTAGATCACGCTGTTTCTTCCTTTTGTGTGGTTCTCCAATATTTGAAGTGAAAACTGTAGAAGGGCCATCTTCCCTGCTTTCAGTGGAAATTGTATTTAATCTTAGCGTTGTGGCCGGGCATCGGTTTCTTTTTTTATTTGGTGGTCTTTCGATTCTTTTTTCAGTGGAGATTATAGAAGGCCCTAGCACCTTCCTTCGGTACATTACAAAGCGGTTCAGGCTACTTTTTGTTTGCAACTCGTGATTCGAAATGTGTTTTCTTTTCTTGGACAAGCTCAACCAAAAAGGGGGGAAAAGACTCATCACTTGTATCATGTGAACCCTAAAGCTCCTTTTATGAATTCTTCAATTTCATGTAGGCATCAATTGACGTTTCTGAGTCTTCAGAAGATGGTTTGGAGACGTAATGGATTCTCTACATTGACCCTTATATGTTGTGGGTCGGCAAATTTTTTTCACATAAAAAGATTGATATAAAGGTTTAACATAATAGATCAAGGATTACGGCAATAAACACTAAAAAAGAATCTTTAGCACTAATTAAAAAGTTGAAAAATAAGAGTAGACAAAGATATTTTGATCAGAAGCCTTTCAGTTTTGTTAACTTAATTATATAATACTATTTTTTTTTCTAATAAGAAGAGCATTAAATTATATTTGATTGTATCAAAATAATTCGCTACCAAAAGTCTTCCTCTTCCTATTAATATGTTTTATTTAAAAAAGAATTTAACAATTTTTTTCTATATTATTTATATAATAAAAATAAAAATCATCTAGATGACATGCAAATTTTTTTAAGATGATTTAAAATAGGATAAAAAAGATATTAAAATAGTTTTTTTTTAAAAACTTATACCATAATATTCTTTCCTTGAACAACATTCTCTCGTCATTCCAAGTTTTCAATTATAAAAAAATAACAACCTAATAATTTTGATACGAGTGTATAAAAAAAATATAATAATAATACACCACTCAAGTGTTATCTTGAGAAATTTTTTGAAAATATTATCAAATCCATCTCAGCTGGTATTCTTAAAATATTTTGATTTGAATCTTTGTCTAGGTTGTGTTTTCAAATTAAATCATATATGGATTGACTTGATGTGATACAATAAAAAATTTTAAAATAATATTTTTTTAATACTAAAGTGAAGACACATAAGTTTAATTTAAGTTAACCTATCAAATCAACGACTTGAATTGCGAATTCAGATTCGATTAAATTTAATAAGTTTGTTTATCTGAAACTATTTTTTATTTAATTATATATAACAAAAATTGATGAATGCATTAAAACAACCAAGTAAAATATATATTATATTATATTATATTATATTATATTATATTATATTATATTATATTATGATGGGTTGTAAGATAAGGAACAATTAGTCAAGAACAAAGTAAAAATTAAATGAAATAACATCTAAAAAATCATTCTTAATTCATATTAGAATTTAAAAGATTGTGTGTGTATCCGCGACCCGGATTAACTAAGTTCAATAAATTTGTTTTTCTAAATTTTTTTTTATTTAATTATATATAACAAAAATCGATGAATGCACTAAAGCAACCAGGTAAAATATACGTATTTTTTACTATTATGATGGGTTTTAAGAAAAGAACAATTCTTCAAGAACAAAGTAAAAATTAGATGGAATAACATCTAAAAAACATTTTTAATTAATATTAGAATTTAAAAGATTATATATATAACTTAATTTCTAAGAAATTAAAAAAAAAAACTAACCTAGGCAAGCTGAAATGCGTGGCCCAATACACCTACACCTTTAAAAATAAATATAGGCTTGTGGGTTTGCTTGCCCTACTAAGCCATTATTTTTTTTTTCTAAAATGAATGAATAATGCGTTGCCATCTTTTTTTAAAAAAAATAATAGGAGATGCGTTGTATGATGCTCAAAATCTAGCTACTATAGATGTAGCTAGAAAATCAAGTTATGCTATTTTTTACCCTAAAATTTGATTTTCAACCTTTCTACACCTAAAAACTAATGAAAAACACTCCTAAAATCTCATGAAACTAACCCTCCAACTACAAAAACCTTTAATTTTATTTAAAATAAAAAATCAAATAAAAAAACTCTCTCAATCTTGATCTACTTTTCCAAGTGACATGAAAGCCCAAAAAAACCTTAATGACCTCTTTTTGTCAAGAGAGATACTTTGAAATTAAATTTGACTATTTTTGTGCATGAAATCCACACAACCAAACTCTTTCTCTTTTCTTAACTATAATCCAATAACTCTTTTTCAAACTTAATAATTAAAATATGAATAAAATAAAGTCTGAGATGCAATTGTATAATTTTTAAACTAAAGGAACCAAAAAAGATTTTGGATCAAAATCCTAAGCCTAAAAGCAAAGATGCAATATATTACCATTACTTTATCATAGACACTGCTTCTTAAATAAAAAGAGCTCATTAAAATAATTTTATCGTCATTGCAAAAAACTTCATGACAACATTTAAAGAGGTTGTATGTGCCTTCAAAGTAACGACTCAGAAAGTAAACCAAACAAACTATTATGAAGTTGACATCTTATATTAATGTTTAATCAATTAATTTAAAAATTTAAATTTAACAAATAAAACAAATAAAAAGACTTGAGATAATGAGAGTTATTGTTAAAATTAGTGAAAACCCTATAGAAAATAATAATAATAATAATAATGGAGCCTAATATACAATTGAATAAATATTAAGGGATGAGATTGAAAAAAAAACATGAGCCTTAAAAAAAAAACAAAAAACCAAGCAAACCTGGGGGAAATATTCTAAACTCGCAACTCATAAAATCCTGATTTAGGTCCAATCAAGAAGATCAATTCCCACTAAATATAATGTTGAAGTATTTAACTGGAAAAAATATAAATTTTAAAAATTTGCCTAAGAAAAAAATAAAATAATCAAAAGAATAAAGATCAAATATGGTATAAAAAAATAGAGGATAAAATTGCAAAAAGAAATCAAATTTAAAAACCATCCTAAATAAAAAATAACAATAAAAAAATATGGACCAAAATGACAAATATGATGAAATTAATGTTCTTTTTATAAATCATTAAAAACAGATGAAATAGTAATTAAAAGAAAATGGACCAAAAGTGAAGGAAAACTCAATTGAAGGGTAGGCTTGAAAATCAAGAAAGGGAGAGAAAAGAAAAATAAAAAGAAGAAAAAAGAGAGGCTTATAACTCCAAATTAGAACCCTTTTTGCCACGTGCCCTACTCTTCACGACAAGGACACCAAGATGAATTGAATACCACCACTAAAAATGATTCACGCGCTGCTTAAAACGCGTGTGAACCACTTATTTGTGCTAACTAATTTTTCTTTTTAGAATGCCATATTTATCAAAGTAATAAATTATCCTTGGCTAACCTTATAATAACAATAAAAGCAATTGGAAAGAATGAAAAAGCCCCTGGAAGCTAGTCTTATAATTTTTGTCTTTAAAAATATCAATGTCAATTTATTTTTTTTTAAAAAGAAAGCAAGTTCATACCAAAGACCCTCTCAACTATCTAAGTGTTTTTAATATGATCTTGCAATCAACCAGGTTGTTGGGTCAACTTATCGGGTCACACTAGATTTTTCCTTCCCTAGTTTTTTCTTCAACCTAGCCTGGCTTCAATTCCGAGTCCATGGTTAACCTGTTGGATTAGATTGAGTTTTAAAACTATACTTTTACCCTCGAAGACCACATCAAATGTTTGTTTTATTGGCAAAAACATCATTATACCATCTAAATGTTTTTTTTTTAAGGGAATTTAGAAATTATAAACACCCTCCCTCTAAATAATTTTTTGATGTAATATGTATTCTATAAAAAAAAACATTTTTTATCTTAAAAAAACTAGTTCACATGTTTTTTTTTATTTGAAAGACAGATGTCATTGCATCATTCCAATCAACAACGAGGCCACAATGAATCTCTTATGCATTTGTTTTTTTTAATGTAATGTCTCAACAAAACATTAGACCTCATGAGAATTGATGCAATGCAATTGTGCTTAAATTTGTTCCTTCCAGTTAAAGACGAAGAGAGGCAAATATGCTATTTCAAACTAATGGTAATATGATATACTGAATTTGACAATTGAGTTTTTAATTATAAAAAAAATTTCAACGTTAAATGATAGTTAGATAAATAATCGTGGTCAATTATATATTTATACACAAATATTTATCTATTTATTTCATATATAATTTATTCGTTAATATTATTACATAATGAAATTTCATAAGTGGACGTATGCGGTGTGACCGCTAATTAAATTCCAAACAACTCATAATACATGAGAATCCAACCATGCTGATTGTGCTAGCTTATATAGAAGAACATGATCTAGCGCCCAATTTTTCCAGGATCACATCTGGGAGTTGTAATCTAGAAGATAAAAGAAAAGGAAGCTACAAATGCATGACACTGCTCTCTTCATTAATAGTGTTACATTAAAATATTACTATACCATGAATGGATCACATGTGAAAGTGACGAGGATTGAAATGGAGTGCAAATCAAGCCCATGATACCCTAGACGATATCATCTAATTTTCAGAGTTGAAAGTTGAAATGTTCAAATCTGCAGCCTTCATCTTTAATTAGAGTCATGAAAAGAGGTGGTAAAAAGCAATGAAAAGAGCGTTGGTGGCCTGTGAAACACATAAATAATGGGAGGTGAAACTGTAAGGTGGACTTTAATCCACAAGGCTCCTC
>SRLM01000050.1:229715-271133 GCA_015708895.1 Populus ilicifolia
CCCCCCCCCCCCCCCCTCTCCCTCCCTGTCTCCCTCTCCCTCTCATCAGTCAAAGCCAGCTCTTACAGGCAATCCTGGCCCATTATGTAAAGACAACACTCGCCACCCCTCAATCCAAGAAATTTTCACTTGATATAAAATCTACTTCCATGGGGGCACACCATGCCTCTTCTGCCTTTCAAAATATCATAACCCCACTTAAATTTTGACCCTTTGTCTTATTCTTCTTCTCTCATCGTCTCTCTCCAATCAGGTTATTATGTGGCAACTTCTATTTCCAATCACTTCCATGCAACTTTGTTTCATGTTTTTTCTATTCTAACCAAAACCTAGTGTTATAACAGCTAGCTCCTTAAGTTTATGTCTCTATTAGTAGTACGATATTTACTTGCTGTTAATTTGATGGAATCATATGTTTTTTTCTTCTCAGGTGGACAACGGTTAAAGAAACTTGACTAGCAGCTTGTCCTTGCATGAATTGAGCTTCTAGCTTCAGGGTTTTTTTTTTTTTTTTAATTATTATTAAAGCCATTCACACACGTATATATAGCGATGGATAAAGAAGAGAATTACTCGGTATCTTAGCTCTCACTAGTAAAGTACTGTCTTTTTTATTGATAAATCAATTCGCCACCATGTTACTTTGCTCTGAACTTAACTTCTCGCAGGGAAGTTTTACTGAGCTAGATTACTCTCTTGATCATCATCATCATCAACAACAACAACAAGACCACCTTGGACTCATGAAGCAGCGGATAGGTGAAACTTCTGGTGATGATGATTGCAACAATGGGATGATTGATTATATGCTCAATAATCCTCAACAACATCAACAACAAATGTCATCCGGGTTTTGCACTTCTACTTCTTTCGATAAATTGAGCTTTGCTGATGTGATGCAATTTGCAGATTTTGGGCCTAAGTTGGCCTTAAATCAAAACAAGATATCGGAGGAAGAAACTGGGATTGATCCAGTTTACTTCCTTAAGTTTCCTGTTTTGAATGATAAGATTGAGGAGCAATCCATAAGGGTTCCTCAACTAGGTGGAGAAAATATTGAAGAAATGTTTACAGGAGTAAGTAGTGGGGAGAATAGGGCAGGAATGGTGGGGGAAGAGAGGGGAATTAGAGAAGATGAAGAAGCTAGGATTTCGGATAACAACTCGGTGCAACTTCAGTTTCTTGGAGATCAAGATCTTCAAAACAAGAACCCTATACCAGAGGGGAAGAACAAGAGAAAAAGGCCAAGAACTATCAAGACAAGTGAGGAAGTTGAGAGCCAAAGAATGACTCATATTGCAGTTGAAAGAAATCGAAGAAAGCAAATGAATGAGCATCTTCGAGTCTTGAGGTCTCTCATGCCAGGATCATATGTGCAACGGGTATCAAGTTTTGTGTGTTCCATTCAAGAAATGCCATGAAAATTCAATTGATTTTTTTTTTTATCAAAATCTTAATTTGTTTGATATACAACCACCAAATTGGAAACCATTTTTAGTCTTTTAAGACATTCTATAACAGGATATTGGTTTTTGTGGATATGCAGGGAGATCAAGCTTCAATAATTGGTGGAGCCATAGAGTTTGTGAGAGAATTGGAGCAACTACTTCAGTGCCTAGAATCCCAGAAACGGCGAAGACTGATGGATGATTCCTCTCTTGCAATCCAACAACCAGCTCAGCCTGCATTCTTTTCTCCTATGCCGCTACCAAATGATCAAATGAAGCTCGTGGACTTCGAGACCGGACTCCGTGAAGAAACAGCTGAAAACAAGTCTTGCTTGGCTGATGTTGAAGTAAAGCTTTTAGGGTTTGATGCCATGATCAAGATCCTGTCTAGGAGAAGGCCAGGCCAGCTCATTAAGGCCATTGCAGCACTAGAAGATTTGCAGCTTAACATACTCCACACCAACATCACCACCATTGATCAAACTGTTCTCTATTCATTTAATGTCAAAGTATAAAATCAGCTGCCCTTTGCTCGTCTAACACCTTTTTTTTTTTTAACTGAATCAATCTTGAATAAAAAGTATTTTTCTTCTTTTGTTCAGATTGCAAGTGACTCTGGGTTTACAGCAGAAGATATAGCAAGCTCAGTTCAACAGATATTCAATTTCATCCATGCAAATAGCAGCATTTGATACAAGTCAACAATGGTACAGAAAAGATGAGCTGCGATTTATTTTGATACATACCTACTTCTAGATTATCCTTTTTGGCTATAGCCTTTTTTTCCCCATTGTTTTTCCCTTCTTTTTTTTTTTTTTAATAATTACTAGTTACTGATCTAGTAACTAAGTATTGGATAGTTTGGACTAGTGATTCTGACGAGCCCATGTGTATGCAGTCTGTCTGTCTCTTGGTTCTTATTCTCTTTACATTTTCTATCTTCAATATTGTAAGAACATGTATTTGCACTTTGGCAATTAATGGTGGGGGTGATTAATTTTGCTAATCATGCAAGCCTTCTGATCTAGACTTTTTCCTTTTTCTGTTTTCTTTTAATTTGTTGCATAGATTAGTATTATTAGACACCTCTACACCACATAACAATTAACATTTTAAGGCAAGTGAAGTTCTAGCCTAGTGGTGGAAGGGGCTTGTCCCCTTCCTCTGTATCAGGGGTTCGAACCTCACTATGCACGTCTGTCACCCCCGCGGTGCCTTACCTGTTCACTGGGCTTGCAGGATGTTCAGTGAGCCGTGTGGATTAGTCGTGGTGCGCGTAAGCTGGCCTGGACATCACACGTAAAAAAAAACAATTAACATTTTAAGAGTGTGACATAGCGTTTCTTACCGATTTTAAAATAAAACATTTTAAGAAGATAGCTTTTCTTTAACCATCACAGTTCAAAACTCACGACAAAGTGTAAAAAGTAAGGATCTTTATGAATAATTTTGATGCGAAGTCTCATCCTTGAGAATGACAGAAGATATACAATTGGGTTGACTTTGTTTGTATTTTTTTTTTTTCGTGATAACAAACAAATTACACATGCTGGCTGCTAGTACCATGGTAACCGAGTGTCTCTGGTCTCTTTGTCCTATATATATGTGGTGGATCAGAAGTTGGTTTGGCAGGGAAGAGAAAATGGGTTGTGGAGATAGATTTCGTTGATGATGCATGCTCGAACCACAATGATTTTCACTTATTATGAGGTCGAAGGTCAACGAGTCCCGTATCTTCTTGCAGTGGGTTGACTTGTCGGAATCAAGATTTGGTAGTATTAGGCTGGACCCTGATGCTGCCATTGTCGCAGGGTCCCCTAATTGAGAGTTTGTGAAGGTTCATGCTTGCTCACCCCAATTTTGTCCTGCATATTGTAGAAAGTTTTATCATATGGGGTTACTGTTTCTGGCTTCTCCTTGAGTCAACTAGGATAGTGTCCAGTGCATTTAATGCATGGGGTTTATCATGGAGGTAATGTGTCAAGTGAGTTTATCATGGATGCTCATTTGGTGTTTTCTTACATAAGAGGAAGATCTTGCTTTCATGTTAGAGAGGTGATGTTTGCGCATGATAAGGCAACATGATGTTACTCGACATTGTACTAAACTTTAGAAAGCACTACGATAACGTTTGGATATTGTCTTGTGGTAGAGAAGAGAATGAGATAATTAGGATAAAAGAGACATTTTTTTTATTGTAACAACTTAAACTGATTTCAAAATTATCCTAGAAATATAAATATTTTTATATCTTGCTCTCTATTCATACCACCAAACACATTCTTTTTATTTTTAAAAAAACATAAATTTTCTTAAAAATTATTCTAAAGATAAATTTATTTTTATATATTTATCTTTGCCCATAACCCAATATATTTATATTATTTTTATATTTTTTTCTGTCATAAAACATTAACCAAACATGAAAAGAAATGGAGATAATGAAAGAATTAGGATGTTTGATGCAAACCCTGTGGATATAAAGATATAGAAATTCATATCTAAATTGATCTTTCTCAAGAAGGTTAAATTCAGACTTGTAATTGAGATTGACACAATAATAACCTGTATAAAGATATAAAGACTATAAAAATTGAACCCCTACATAATGCCTATAAATAGATATAAATGAGAAGTATAAAAAACATCACAAAACTTGATTAATTCTTTGATAAGTTATGATAGTTTCATGAGGAACAAAGATTAAGAACAAACTCTTACACACAAGTTTTTATTTCTAAATAACCAATCCATCTCTTATTATTATTTTTAAAACATAAATACGAGCTAAATAATTTTATTTATACTATGTAAAATATCTTAAACAATACTGAAAAAATAATAAAATATTTAAAAAATATATATATAAAAAAGATCAATCATAAATCAATTAGAAAATTAATAAAATTTCTGTATAATAACTTTTGAACCTTACCATAAGGTCTTTCAGATATCCGATTATCATGAAATTTTAATCCAATATAAAACAAGACATTTAAAAACTTCTAGTAAAACTTTATCTCAATGTAACACTCCAATTAAAAAGTATTCTTATTAATTAGAATAAATCTATACATTAAGAAAAATAAATCCAAAACATCTTTAATGCCAAAATTAATTAGTCTATTGTTGCAAAATGACTAGGTCATCTTCAATAAAATCATATGCATATCATAAAAATAAGCATTATTTATCTCATTTCTCTTTTATAAAAATTAACATGTTTCTTAAATTTTTCCAATTCTTCTTTTCTCACCCTTTCTTTTTCTTTTTCTTTTTCTCTTTTCTTTTCTTCTTTCTTTTATAAGCTGAATCCTATTAATTCTTATTTTATCTAAATCTAATATTTTTTCTCTATTGGTTCACTTTATTTTCACTCTTTATCACATTCTCATATGGTTTGATATTTTTTCTTTAGCTTTATTTTCTCTTTTCAATTTCAATTGGTTTTCATACACCTATCTTAGGGATAATGGTACAAATATGAGTGTCTTTCCACCATTCTCCAAAGATTATATGTTCTTAAACTTATCATGATTGGTTTTTGTATCAAATTGCAAAGGTCTCCCTAATTATAAATGAGTAATATATATTGGCACAACATCATATAAAATCACATCCTTATATTTTCAAACCAAAAGAGAAACCAAAACCTACTTACTAACTCTTACTTTTTTATAATCATTTAACCATTAAAGTTTATAAAGCTTTTCATGTTTAATAATATTCAGATTTAATTTTCTAACAAGTATAGTGCTAGCAACATTAGTACAACTCTCATCATCAATAATCATATTGTATACCTTTTTAATTTGAACATTAAGTAATCTATTAATTATTAAAGTCTTTTAATCAATTAGATATTTAACATTACTATAGTACTCAAATGGTGGCATCTCATCCTCCTCGGATTTGTGACTTTTAGATTCAATCTTACCGTGCTCCTTCATAACCATAATATTTTTGTTTGGACATTGTAAATCAAATGTTCACTCTTCAAACACCTAAAACACTTAATATCAGAATTATGATTAAATGGGATCTTAACTTTATCTTTTTTATTTTAATGATCAAATATTTTCTTTAAGCCTTAAATGATTCAACATTAATATGAAAGCAATTTCTCTCCTATAATTCAGCTTATAAGCTAAAAATAAACTTGAATTACCTTAATGAAATATACTGCCCTTTCTATTTGACAATCTCTTTATCCGGGTAGCTATATGAATCATATTTTTAATCTTAATATAGTGTTGTAAATTAACCATACTATTTATATCTCTATTCAATCCATCTAATAACATTGTTATTGTAGCTTTTCTATCCTCAATAACATTAGCTCTAATATTAACAATCTTCATTTCCTTGTGATAATCCTCTACACTTCTAAAACCCTGAGACAAACTCTGTCGTTTTTTATATAATCTCCAATAATAATGATCAAGAACAAACCTTTTTCTCATGACTATTTTTATCTCATCCTTAGCATTTATATAGGTCTCCCTCCATTACTTTTTTTTTCTAAGACAAGTTGATCCTACTAAATAAAAACATAGTCAATAAACTCAATAATAATAAGTTTTACTTTCTTTATCTCAGAGAAATGGTGATAATAAAAAATTAACTCCACTTTTTTCCCACTCTAAAATAGATTGTTTTTGTCTTGAAAAGACATAATTTTCATCTTAATATTACTTAAATCTCTATCGAAACCATCTTAAAATCCATCATTCCTATTTACCCTCCTATAATTGAATTGCTTAAGTCATTAAACTCTTATAAGCCTTTGCATATATGGGTCAAAACCTATAACCATGATTGTCATCAAGATCATTGACCTCTTCATTTGTATTTTTGGCTATAGAGTTTTTTTAAATATGAATTAGCTTGTCTTACAAACCTTCTTCCTTTTAAACCTTTATAGTTTGACCCATCTCAAAGATTAGCCACTTTGGTTCTCAAACCAGACACCCCACTTATTACTTTCGTAAACTTTATATTTTTAAACTTCAATTATTGTTTTATAGCTAAATAACCCTATTTAGGAATATTCATATCTTTTAATGATGATGATCCACTTTTAGTTGACATCATTAAGAGTTATAGATTAAGTTAGTAGCAATACACACATACTCACATTGACATTAAATAGATATCACTCCTCATGTGTTTCACATAAATTTTTGGCTTTTCGTTTTAATATTCTCACCTTTGCTTTTTATCACTCAATTGTCAAGATTTTAGTTCTTTAAGGAAGTAGTATCAAAGATTAATATATTAATGGTATAATCAAATAATGTAAAGACTTAAAAAGTAATAAAAACTAAAAACTATCAATAAAAAACTTTGAATACTAAAATACAAATTCGTATGGAATACTAATGATACAAAGACATGAAAAAAGACCATGAAAATTAAGAAACCAATGAAATAAGATTTAAACAACTCAAAATAACAAAAGCACTTTCAATTATATATATATATATGGTGGTCGAAGCTAAAAAGATAATAATGATGTAATAACTATCGTTTTTCTATTGTAATTTTCAAGAAACTCAACCAAGTAAATTTAAAATATTCCAATTTAAGATTTATCTCTAAGAAACCCCAAGACTCAAGATTTTTTTATTTAAAGTAAGTGGTCAAACTCTCTGTTTTTTTTAATCAAAATTTGCCACACACCCGAACAATTGTTTTTCTTACAATTTTCTTTGTTCTTCTATTTTTTTATAAGACTTTTTTAATCAAGATCACAAATAATTTTTTTTTTAACATGATGTCATAACTAGTTTTTAAAAAAGATAAAGAACTTAATAACAATAAAGTATATGAAAAGGCTTGAATATAAAGGGGATATAAACTGATTTAGAGTCTTGTATTGATACCAGCTAATACAAACCTCATGGATATAAAGATCTAAAAACCTACATGCAAATCAACTCTTCCTAAAAAAGCTAAGATCAAGCTTGAAATTTAGCTTGACACAATGATAACTTGTATCAATGTACTAAGACTATAGAAATCAAACCCTTGTTTAATGCTTATGAAGAGATGTGAATGAAAGCCATAAAATATAACACAAAGCTTGGTTAATTCTTCAATAAGTTATGGGAGTTGCTTGAGAAACCAAGAGTCAAAGCAAACTCTTACACACAAGTTTTATTTCTAAATGATCAATTTATCTCTTATTAATTTTTTAAAATAAAATATAAGATAAGTAACCCTATTTATACTAGGTAAAACTTTCTAAATAATATTGAGAAAATAATAAAAGAGTTTTAAATAAAATAAAAAAAATAATCCTAAATCAACTAGAAAACTAATACAGTTCTTGCATAGTAGCTTCTAAACCTTATAACAAGGCCTTCTTGATGTCCAATTGCTTTAAAGTTTTAACCTAATATAGAACATGACATTTAAAAACTACTAGTAAAATTTCAACTTGATTTAACAGTCAGATCAAAACTTATACTTATTAGAGTAAAATTGTATATTAGAAAGAAAAAAAAAATCCAAAACCACCTCTAATTCCAAAATTAATTAACTTACCATTACAGAATAATTAGGCCTATGTTGTAGATGGATTAGGCCCCTCTTACATGTAGATTAGATTGACTAAGGTTTGATCATCAATTGTTGGAGATATAACCTATTTAAAATTCATCTTAACTCAAATACTCTAAATAAGCCTATTGAATATATCTTTAAGTTTTTTCTTTGATCTTATAATTGATATTATAGAAACTTCTAATAAATCATTTGGTGTTGTTTGGGTTGCATCAATATTGAAACTTAGAGAAAGCAATTTCATAAAGTAAAAGTCCAAATTGTCATTAGAAATATTTTGAAACAAATCCTAATGAAATGATCACCTTAAAATAAAATATAACATTTTGGCCCTTTTAAGTGTTAAAATCCACATTGTTCTTGGAAATGTTCTCACTTCTCGGTGTTTGATTTTTTTATTCTTTTGAATTTGAACTTAGGACTTTCAAGACAAAAGATTTATACTATTAGCAAAAAAGACAATTGAAAAAAATAATTTATTTGCTTGTATCCCACAATTTAGTTGTAATTTGAAAGTTATTCACCATTGATTTTTTTTTTTTAGAACGAACCTAAAATCCCAAATCTAAAGCCCGAAACCACAATCTATACATATTTGTTTTTTGGTTTGGTGAATAAATAAGCTTGTTTCAATGTTATCATTGTGTATTTTAATATGAGAAGGTGGTGAGTCAATGTATAATGTATTATTTTAACCCCTTTTTTAAAAATTATTAAATGGTCTTCCTAATATCTACTCATGAAAAGATTTAGATTCAATATACAAACTCAACTTCAATAAAATAACCTTTGAATTTTGATTAAATTTAATTTAATATCTAACCTTTTCAAACTATTGTGTTAAAGTAAGACACTACTTTCATTAGACTTGTTTATTAGAAAAAGTAACAAACAATTTACGAGAGAATGTTTTTTTAATCATTAATAAAGATGGTGCATTGATTTAACTTGATAATTTGACAGATTAAAATTAGAAAATTAAAAGGTTAAAAATTGAGTTGAATTTGACCAATAATTTAGATCATCTTAGCATTTAGAGAAAATATTTAATAGGCCTTCTAACAAAATCAAATGCAAGTATCATTGGATTAAAAACATACCCACAAAACACTATTTTTGAAAACAAACTAGTTATTTTACCCGCACCACGTGAGTCAAATAAATTTTTCATATAAAAAATAAATAGTAAGTTTTTTCAATATGTATTTGTACATAAAAAATTATAAGTGTGAATCAAAAAGCTTATACATCAATATAATCGAATAAATCAAGAACAATGTGTGTAAAACAAATAATTAACAATAAATGAAGATACAAATAGAAAATTAATAGATATATATAGATCAAGATATTTGATATCACAATATGTGCATTTTACCCAATTGTGTTGAATGACTTTGTGTACCAAAATCAAATTTTCATTTAATGAAACAATAATAGAAATAAATATACATAAAATTGATTGAATAAAACAAAAAAGAAAGAAGATTTTACGTAAGGTTACCCATATTATAAATGTTATCCAATTTCTTTTATATAAAAAAAATACAACAAATTATAGATGGATAAGAATAATCTTTTAAAAAATTAAGTACATATAAAATAACTTTAGAAAAACTATCATTTAAAAGAGGCTATGTTAACCAAATAAAAGAGAGAAAAATATTATTTAAAATATAAATAAGAAAATAATTTTGAAAAAATATATAAAAATTCATTTATTTAAAAAATATAATTTATAAAAAGAAAAAGGTTAGGCAGGATTAGGCTTTTTATTTTTTTTATTGTAAGATGACATATCATATGCTTAACTTTTTTGAAAAGCATGTTGAGGTAAACAATGCATTGTCTAATTTTGCTTAGATTTAGTGGCTATAAAGTTGAGGATGAAAGTTTTTTTATCCTAAAACCTATTTTTTAATTTATTTTTGACTTAAAACACCTCAAAAATACATTAAGAATCTTGATAAATCTATTTATGGCTTCAAAATACCCAACACACCACCCCAAAACCTGAAATAAAAAAACTACTTGAGGTCAATTATATTTTTTTAAAGCACTTTCAAGGTAAAAACAAGCACCTAATATTAATTTTTTTGTTAAATAAAACCATTTGACTCAAAGATCAACCATTTTAATGGTTGGAATTGGCATCAATGATATTTTTTCTCTCTAATACTAGAATTCAGTGGTCACTCTCTCTCCTCTTCCAAACCAGAGACTAGAAAATTAATAAGAATGAACTTTTCAACCAAAATTAAATTGAAAAAAAAAATTGAGAGACCAATTATGTATTGTTTTTAAAGTGTGAAGACTAAATTAAATTTTTGTGCGAACTTTGAAACCATTATCCATTTGTGATATTTTCTACTTTGCTCCCTTGTCTTTCAATTTTGTCCTTATTCAATAAATTTGATTCAATTTTCTTTTAACTTGGCTAAAGGAGGATGTAATTAAACCAAAAAAATTTAAGAACCGAATTAAAAACAAAGCAAAATCTTGCATAATAGTTCTATAGTAAAATGTGAAAGGGTGAATAATGGTGTGTGTATTGTGGAAAGGCCATGACTTTTAGATTTCTAGTAACTATAGCATTAACCCACGCTGTACTATGGGTTAAGTCAAAAAAAAATTAAATGCTAAGTGCTTAGAAATTCAACCTTCTAGAGTGGATGGAGTGTGAACCAAAACTAGTGGAAGATTTTAAGGTAGATTCATGTCTATTTTTTTAGGTTAATTAGGGTTGTGTTTCAACTAGGTTTTGGTTAAATTTTTCTTGAATATAAAAATATGTTCAGATGTTGCTAATTTTTTTCCTAGTGGAAAAATAAATAAATTGTGTGGGGGTTGACTCGATGTGACTCAGTTGACTTTGAGGGACTAAAGTAACCCGAATGATCTATAAAAATATAATTTGAATAAAAAATTTTAAAATGATATTTTTTTAAATATTAAGATAATAATATATTAGATTAACTTAGGTCGACTTGGATCAACATATCAAATCCACGACTTAAGTTATGAGAATATAATAACCCTATAGAAAGCAGATCAAAACAAAATATAAAACTTAATTCTCAATCAACCAAATATTGAAGGATAAAATTGAAAACAAAATCAATTAAAAAAAAGATCTAAAAAACAATTCGAATTAACTTGTCAAGCCCATAACTTAAGTCATAAAATCATGATAATGCAATAAAAAATAAATCAAAAGAAATTACAAAGTTTAATTCTCAATCAATTTAATATTGATGGATGAGATTAAAAATAAAAATCAATTAAAAAATAATATAAGAAACAACATGAGTCAATCTATTAAATTCATAAACTGGATTATGAGATCGATATAATCTCATTAAAAAAAAACAACTTTATTTAACCCAAGATAACTTGTTAAATCCATAACATTGATAATGAGATTGACATAACCCTATAAAGATAAAATCAAAACAAATTATAAAGCTCGATTTCCAAACAAATTTTTCTGACCTAATGATAAACGATGAGATTCGTACATATTTTAATTTAAAAAATGTTATAAAAAATTAGCAAAATCAACTCGGGTTAACCCGTTAAGCACTATTTTTGGGTTATGAGACTTAGATAATCTAAATAAAAGCAAACAAAAAAAATTATAAGACCTATTTTTTAATCAAACACAATATTAGATGATGAAATTAGAAGAAAAAAGATCAATAAAAAAGAAAAACAAGTCAAGTAAGTTAACTCGTCAAACATGTAACCTATGTCTTGAGATAAGAATAACCTAATAAAAACCATATCCAATGTTGAATAACTCATAACCGAATAACATCTTAGAAGAAAATTTTAAATATGACCTGATTTAGTTGATGTTAAAATATCAAAAACCTACAATATTGATCATGAAATCAAGATATCTTTGTATATATAAAAAAATCAAAATAGATTATGAAATACAATTTCCAATTGATCCAATGATGAAATTAGAAAGAAAGAAAAAACTTGATTAAAAAAGATATAAAAAACAACCCAAATCAACTCGGGTTAAACTATTAAGCATTATTCCCGGATAATGAGACCGAAATAACCTAATAAAAATTAAGCAAAAAGAATCATTAATTTTAATTTCAAATCAACTCAATATTAAAAGATAAAATTAAAAAACAATTAATTAAGAAAAATAAAAAGAAAACTTGAGTTAATCGGATTAATTAGTTAAGCATTATTCTTGAGTTATGAGACTGAAATAATTTAATAGAAAGCAAACAAAAAAATAAAAATTTTAATTTTCAATTAACTCAATATTAAAAGATAAAATAAAAAAATAAAAAATTTAAGTCAATCAAATTAATCTACTACATGAAAATAACACAATCTAATAAAAAAATATAATATTAAAGATTAATATAATAAAAAACATTCAATTAAAAAAAATAATTTACTATTTCAAAGTAACAATGTCCCATGAGGGAACACTAAAACTGATTTTTAGTTTGTGGTTAATTTTCCATAACATCAATCATCACGGGCTGGAAAAATATATAGATCCCAACCCCAAAATACAAAACCTTAAAAGCCCAACTCTCTAACGTCCAAAAAAAAACCACCCCATATAAAACCCTCTCAAACCTACAAACACAAAAACCCTAAAGGCCCTCTCTTTTCTCATCTCCCTCACACGAGCCGCTCAGCCAGAGAAAGCAGAGACACACACAGCCACAATGGTGTCTGGGTCAGGGATCTGTGCAAAAAGAGTTGTTGTTGATGCAAGGCATCATATGCTAGGCAGGCTTGCATCAATACTTGCTAAAGAGCTACTAAATGGGCAGAAAGTTGTTGTTGTTAGGTGTGAAGAGATTTGTATCTCTGGTGGTTTAGTAAGGCAGAAAATGAAGTACCTGAGGTTCTTGAGGAAACGCATGAACACTAAGCCTTCTCATGGTCCTATTCACTTCAGGGCTCCTTCTAAGATTCTCTGGCGCACCATTAGAGGGTTAGTTTTTTATTTATTAAAGTTTGAGTTTTGTTGAGAAAGTTTGGTTTTTTGTTGGTTTGGTTAGTTATAGAAGATGATAATTGGATTGTTAGAGGATAACCCGTGTTGTGATTTGTGAGATGTTAGCATCTTTAGAGATGTATAATTAAAGTTTAAACGTTGCTGATCCTTATTTTGCTAAGCACGGAAAATTTTAAGCTTTAACAGTTGAGGGTCCTGAAGCCATAAAGATTTACGGTATTGTAGGGTTTATTATTGAAGTTACTCTTTGCTGTTGAAGGTTTTTTTATTGAGAACAAACAGGTGATTTAGTTGTGAGTGGATAATAGTTTGGATGTGCTTTTGAGGAATAAGAACTTTTAAGTTGATTACCATAGAGAAAGTGTCAAGTTTTTGCGAATCAATTTTAGTGTTTGAAATGATGTTTTGTGCCGTTGAGGTGTCTTCATAGGGGAAGTGCCCCATATTCTGGAATTAGATGATTGTTGATAGTTCTTTTTATGTCTTTGTCGTGTTTGTATTTGCATCTTGCAATGTTTTTGGCTGTCCAGGTTGCAACTTTAGTGTCTCCATGCTGTTTTGGTTTTATCTATGATCTAAAATTTATTTGGTTTGAAGGATGATTCCTCACAAGACCAAGCGTGGAGAGGCTGCTCTTGCTCGTTTGAAGGTTTTTGAGGGTGTTCCTCCTCCATATGATAAGACAAAGAGGATGGTGATCCCTGATGCTCTCAAGTGAGTCTTCTTAGAAGATCTTAAGTGAGAACAATGTATTTTGTGGTTCATGTAGTTGGATGCTTATTCTTTCTATGTTTTGGATGAGTCAGGGTTTTGAGGCTCCAGCCTGGACACAAGTATTGCTTGTTAGGACAGCTTTCATCTGAGGTTGGATGGAACCACTATGATACCATCAAGGTATGAATTGGCTACCTAATTCCTTCCTCTTTCATTTTTGCTGCCCTCTTGCTGTATTCTCCCTTATTTGGATGCTACCTATTTAAATATTTCATCAAACTGTAATTAGGTTAGCTATTAGAACCCCTTCCCATGTTTTCTTTGTACTTTAAATTGTACAGTGCAGAGATGGCTGTTATTGTCACATGCTGGACAATGATCGCAACTTACCACTAATGGTGTTTCGATCTGCGATATTTGATGTGGTCTTCCATTTAGCTATTAACTTCTAAGGATGCGAGCTATTGTACAACCTATTGTGTGATTTTACTGGCAATAATTTGCCTTTGTTAATAAACACTGGTCATCGAGTTTCTTGTGAGGCACCTTTTTCTGACCTGTTCTTCCCTGCAGGAGCTTGAGATGAAGAGAAAGGAAAGAGCCCAGTTGATCTATGAGAGAAAGAAGCAGTTGGCAAAACTGAGGGTCAAGGCAGAGAAGACTGCAGAGGAGAAGCTTGGTCCCCAGCTAGACATCATTGCTCCACTCAAATATTGATTTGGAGAGTTGGTTGCTAGTGAATGAGAAACTCTGAGAATATTGTTTTTGCATCCCAGACTGTTTTCTTTTTTGACAATTTCTGTTCGAGTGAATTAACTTTATCAACAGTTTTATTGGAACATGGTTTGGCTTTTCTGTTTAGATATATAATATTTTGAACCTTCCTTTATCCCCCTTCGTGTTTTGCATATCCTGAAAACAAGAAATAATTAAGAGCAGGAATTCAGGATCATAAAGGGGTTTAGTTCCAATGCTCTCCCTCAACAAGATGCCCAGGAAAATGTTTCCAGTGGAACATTGAAGGGGGATTACCATGAAAACTTAAATGGAGCTCTGTATCTACTGTCCTTGCTTGGAACTCCCATTGACACGGACCAGTCTTGATCAGGGGCAATGCTATCTGTACTGAATCAGAATTTTCTAACTATTTCATGTGGCAATTAATCTTCTTTCTTACCCAATCATTGGATTTTATGGGATTTTAAAGTCGACCGGTTGTTGCTTTACTCCTTCGTTAATAACCTTTATTGTGCCAATTAGGGAAAATCCACGACCTTGCTAAAAGTTCACCCCTCAATCAAGAGATCAAGCCAAGAATTCTTTACTGCTAGTGTACGTCAGCTGATCCCTTTTATTTGAGGGCTGGGTTTTTAGGGGCCTGGAAATGCCACCCCCATCTTTTTCACTATTCCTGTTCCTTTCCATGTATTGATTCTAATTCGATAAACACCCTTATGGCTTTTCCCTTTTCCCCTCCAAAATCTTTAAAACTTTGATATCTTTTTTCAGACTAGCCAAGAATGTATAAAGCAATTTTATTTTTGATACACGTTGTTTTCTCATGATTTAACCATTTTTTTTCTTGCGCGCAAGTTTTCTCATCACTTTTCTCTATCAAGATGTTTCTTCCATGGTGTTCATGCTCATGTTTTGCTCTCATGCTGTGCAGTTTTCAATTAGGATTAGCCAACGAAAACTTCCAAAGATATGGCAGTAAGAAGTATGATCCTAACAGAAAGGCATTGCCTTACAAAACACTCCTTGTTGATCAGTCAGACCATGGAAACTTTTCTAGTGTACAATCTGCCCTTGATTCCATTCCATCAGAGAATAAGAATTGGGTTTGTATCTACGTAAGGGCTGGAACGTATTGGTAAATATATTTTCTGCTAGACAATTGCACGCTTCTGTTTAAGCACGGATGAACAGTAATTTCTCTCTTAGTCTACGTAACTATTTTGTGTATTATCTAAGGAGAAGGTTAAGATCCCTTGTAACAAACCGTATACCATTCTCAGAGGAGAGGGGAAAAGGAGGACTAGTATTGTTTAGGATGATCTTTATTCAACAGCACAATGTGCTACTTAAATGTCTTTAGCAGGTTATATAGTAGATAGAAGCATGACCTATGTGGACATAATCATGATTGTCTAAGAAAAGAAAAGAATCTCTCTTTTACGCATTTCCAGATTGTCCGTCAGTCAGGGAAATCTACTTTCATTTTCTTTTAAATTTTCGTAACTGATGATATTGTTTGTTCGTTTTGCAGAACTCCAATAATTTTCCACATAAAAACAAGCCAAGGTGCTAGCAGTAGCTGCAATGGTAACCGGAGACAAGACTGCATTTTACCAATGTGGCTTTGCAGGGGTGCAATACACAATGTTGGATGGTGGAGGCAGGCATTACTTAAAGCGTTGCAGCATACAGGGTGCTGTTGATTTCATCTTTGTAAGTGGCCAATCTATTTAGGAGGTATACCTTTTACTTCAACAACATAATAGTAGTACGTTTTAACCAAGTTCCATGTCTCTAAACCATAGGCCACTTAAGTTAATATTGTTGTTTTTGATCAGTTCGTATCCTTTCATTATTTGTAGGATTGCTCTATACAAGCACTTGGAGGGTTTATTCCAGCACAAGCAAGAACGAATCCAAATGATACAATGTGTTTGGGAATTCTTCAGTTTTCGTGGGTAGGCCATGGAGAGGTTATTCTAGGGTCTTATTCCGCCTGGAACTTCGTTGGCCATGAGCAAGCCTTCTATCATATCTATCTATCCAGCTTGGTTCCTGTAAATTCAACAGATATGCCTTAATTATGTTGTTAGGGATGGAAATGTGTTTAATTAGTGGCTTCTATGTTCACATAATTTGCAGGAACCATATAACATTTGCCGAGTATGGCAACTTCGGTCCAGGAGCTGACACTTCAAAAAGGGTTAGCTGGGCAAAGAAGCTGAGCATTCAGAGCTTGGAAGAATTAACCAGTAAGTCTTACATTAATGGCGATAACTAGATGAAAGAACAACCTATTTAGATGCAAGCAGCTATCTTGTTTCATATATCCTTTGAAGTGGATTTTTAGAGAACCGCCCGGCTTAGTCGTATCAGGGTGCAGGTGATGCAGGAAGAAGCACAGACAAAGAACAATAGCAAAACAAAGGCAAAGAATTGCAGACAAGAATTCTAAATTCAAAGTTTTATTCTCTAAAATCAAGTCTAATGTAGTCTAGCTTTTTATGAGGTTTATAACTTCTTTAAACAGGTTAGGAAAATCCAACTCTACTGGTTAATAAAATCATTGATTCTAAAACATGAAGAAAAATAATAGAAAATTGGAAATAAAACATGAAATCTAGAAAAATAATAAAATTAGCTCAAACATGATCTTCTTAGCCTAATTTGAGAAAATTCATAGTGAATGAATTGACAAAGTGTCTCTAATAGAATTAAGTCTTGAAAATCTCGTGAAAAAAATTTCAACCTAATCTAATAATTAAATAAAAAATTATAATTTTTTTTAATTATTTTATTTGACATGATCATATCTTCTCTTAGGTTTAACCCTATTTCACTAATCTATTTCTGAGGTTATTTATATAATTTATAGATAATTCCACAATAAAAAAATAAAACTCAATCTCTAGCAAATAAAATGTTGAACGATAAAAAAAAAAGATAAAGACTTGTTTCGAGCTCCCCTGGATCCAAATACAAAATATCTTACCCAATCATGATACCAGGTGATCTCTTTTAAAAGAAAAATGAATAAAATTATAAAATTTAACTATCAAGCAACTCAATGTTAAAAGATAAAAATAAAATAAGATAATTAAAGTAATGAAAAAATAAGCTAACCCAGATTAATTCGCAGACCCTGCAATGATGGGTAAATAATCGAAATAACTTAATAGAAAGGAAATAAAAGAAAAGTATGAATACCAATTTTCAATAAATCAAATATTAAATGATAAAATTAAAATAAATTAGTTTTAAAAAAACTATAAAAAAGTCTATCCACATTTATTTTTGAAACCAATGACTCCAGTTATGAATCTAAAACTAATCTTATAGCAATAGAATAAAAAAAGAAAATCAAGTCAACTTGAATCAACCTGCAAACCTCATAACCATGAGCACATGATTAGCTTAACTCAATAGAAAGGGGGGGAAAATGGTAGAAAGACCAATTTTGAATAAATTAAATGTTAAATGATGAAATTGAAATAAATCAATTTTTAAAAAAAAAAACAACTCACATTAACTTTTGAAACATATAACTGGTTATGAACTCAATACTAATCTATAGAAAGACAAATCATAAAAAAAAACTTAAAAAGGGTAAAAAAATTAAGGGGCGTAAAGGGCTTAATCAAATATCTTAAACTCAGTTTAATCTCTAAAACTAGCTATCTGTGAAATTCTTGACATAATTTTAATTTAAAATTAATTTAATTTTGAATAATAAAATCATGAAAAAAATCAATTTAAAATACTTGTAAAAAAAATGATAGCAATAAAAAGAATAGGATCCCAAATAAAGATGAAATTGTAAAAAAACAAAAACCAATATAAAAAATTATCTGAGACAAAATAAATAACAATAAAAAATAGAGACTAAATTTGAAAGATTAAAAAATAAAATGGGATGAAATTAAAAAAAGATTTATTAAAAAAAATAGGGGTCAATTTGAAAGATTAAAAAATATAAATGGAAGAAATTGAAAAGTATTTATAATTTTATAACTTATTTTAAAAAAATAGTAATGAAAAGAACATGATCAAATGTGAAGGAAAAAAAATTAAAAGGAGTGAAAAAAAATTAAAGGGAGTGATCTAAAATTTTAAAAGTATTGGCACTAAATTTAAGGAGAAAAAAAAGAAAAAAAATAATAATCACCAACATCAAACCAAAAGTGGTTTTAATCCATGCGTCACTCTATTGTGCTTAATTATTTTCTTATATTATTTTTGACTATTTAGAAAAACTAAAATTTTATTCATGTCTATATTTATAATATTTGCCTCACATATATCCAAAAACAAATCTTAAAAAAAATATAAAAAATATATTTTAAAAAACTACAATCATGATAAACTTTAATGGAGCTTTGAATATATTTGTATTCACATTTGTATATTATTTATGCACACGTTACATATGAATGATTTTATTCAAATAAAATTTATTGGAATTGATTATAACATTTTTATAAAAACTTTATTGATAAAAATGTGCCATGAATACTGGCATAACAGAAAATAGCAGGGGACCCTATACAATTGATAGGGTGTCTCTCTATTTGCTTCTCTTCTTTCTTGTATTTCTATAATGCAGATTATTTGTTTCTTCCAACAGAGCAATGAACAACTAGGTTTGTGTGATTGGAATGGAAAGTGTTTGTGCTCTGAACAAAGAAAAAGGTTGGTGGGCAAAGGAGCGATAGCAAGGTAACGTTCTAAGCAATAATAGAACGTATGATTCTGTCAATCAGGTTGAGGATATATCTTGATACAAGGAAAGCAAGCCTTGGTCTATGCTTGCTGCACGGTGCGACTGGACATTCTGGTCTGAGCATACAAGCCACCACAAATTCTAACATGCAGATTGATTCACAAAGCAAAGAGAAATCATGCCAGAAACTCTAATGTAGTTGGTGGAAATAACAAATATAATTTAGGGTCATTTACTGGGGGGGGAAAGGTGTGAAATTTGGTATAACAGGAGAAAAAATTTAAATTCAAATTACTTGCCATCGGAGCTTCTGCTGTTTTGGTTCCAATAAGCAAACCTCCCTTTCTCAGCTTCAGCACATGCAGTCCAGTTGCACCGTGGAGTTTCCTCCTTGGAGAATAGACATCCCAGAACAATTGTTTGACTGTATTTAGTTTTAAATGGCTCTACACAATTCCACTACATGTGACTGCATAACAAGGCAAAAGGTGCTAGCAGTCCCCAGTTGCACCATGGAGTTTCCTCCTTGGAGAAATAGACATCCCAGAACAGTTGTTTAAATGTATTGAGTTTTAAATGGCTCTGCAAAATTCAAACATGTGACTGCATAAGGAGGCAAAAAGTGCTTCACATAGATCATCACTATGTAAATGGCCTCCAAATCTCTTGGTTTATAGACCTCATTTCTCTTCAGATGATGCAATCAAGACTGTACAAGTTCCTCGTCAACCTGATGTATCCTTATAAATCATCTTTTGGAAATTCGAGTTGCGGACTGCCTATTTTATGTTATGAGTTGGGACACTGAGATAAAATTTGGTATTCTTGAAATCATCCAGAAGTGGGTTGTATCCATCCTTGGTTCTCGTCTTGGAGGGCAAACCAAACTCTTCCATGAATGCTGATGTATCGAGCTACACAAGATATAATAAACTTCAGCTAGACATGAAAAGAAAAGGCATATGACATCTATCCTGTTCTCTAGTGCAGTTAGCATACCACATTGCTTTAAACAATTTTATCATCATTCAGGTCAAGAAAAATCTCATTGTCATCCATTTTTACCTCTTCCTCTACATCTTGTAAAGTAATGGCTATTAACATATCATTGAATCCAATTAGGCACATGGACATACCAACATAGAGGTAACTGTTGTCTTTGTTTAATTTTAATCTTAAAACGTAATGCAGCAAGGCACTTCCTTAATATTGATAGTTAGCTTTGCAAGGTAGTAGGTAGTAGGTAGTAGGTATATAGTTTATAGTTGATCACTTTAATGACCCCTCTTTTAAACAAGAATATTATGTCTCTGCAAATAGACAGCACTACTCCTAAAAGAATAGACTTACCACTAGTGTTCGCCTCTTCTTCCCTTGCTTGGTTGAGTTATCCCCATGCAGTTTCATCCACCCAGAGCAGTAATGGTCCATTCGTTCCAAAAGCCAAAAGTCCGTGGGGAAAAAAATATCAGCATCACCCTACAACACCTTGAATTTCTCAGAGTTCAGCTAAAGCACCATTGGAATTTGGAAAACAAGAATGACCTCGGAAAGAGCAAATATGACCATTGATTCAATGCCTTTCTGTTGAACAGTAACTGTGAATGTGCTCGGTGTTCATAAAAAATGCAAGAGCTCAGTACATCAGATTAGTTAAGTATTACAACCCAAGAGTTATTGCCACCTGGACACCTACAAAACTCAGTGATTTGTAGCACTTTCAATTGCAATTTATCAAAGGTTTCTCCTCTATTCTCCTCTTTCTATTTGTTTTCTTAATGACATTGTTTTCTGGTGACATTTAAAGCTAAATCCTAATCACTAAACCCAGTATACCCTCACTTGGGCTGAAGCCCATAGGCCAAAGACTAACGAGGCCATAAGGAACGTTATGGTGAAAATAAATAAATAAATAAAGCAGTTGCAAATTTTATGCTGAGGCTCAGAAAGGAATAAATAAATAAAACAGTTTCAAATTTTATGCTGAGGCTCTCCCTTCAGAGGTTTCAACTGTATAGGATAAGCTTGACAGCTTTGGTTGCATTGCAATGAAAGTTGGGACAAGTAGGGGGACAGGACCCTCAAAAATTGGTTTCAAAATTTAAAAGATGATGAGGAAAGAATTATGATGATTGAGGAAAGGGAATTAACCAAGGAAGAATGAATTTCACTTTTTCCCTGAGACAACTCAATCAAAGTAGTGGTATGTGACATGACTTGGATTTGAGTTTGTAACTCATCAAATAGAAAGGACGTCCCTCCAAGCCATACATATGACTTCCATTGAATACAGCTTTCCACAGCAATCTATATGCATCTATGAGCTGAGAGGGGCTAGTGCTTTTAAAAGAAATTTCTAGCCAACCTTCCTACATTTTAAGGAATCTAGCAAAGGCAAACATAGCATCCGAAAGTAGTATAAAAATTAGCCCTTTTCTAGGAATCCATTGGGTTAATTGGATTTCTAAGTCCTGTAGTAAGGTGACCTTTGGTTTGTGGTGATCTATATTTAGAACTGTGTAGTCAACTGTATCTTAGAGCACAACGGATCCACATAGCCATAGCAAAATTATTTGTTAACTTACCTTCATTGGCTGTGTCCCATGGACACAGACTAGCAAGTTTATGATTGACTATTCATTGGTTGTGAAGTGACTATAAAAATTCCAGCACTATACATGAGATCATGCAAGGCATTTCCTATAAACATGAAACAAGACAAAATGTGGGGGGAAGAGCACCTTTGCATCCAGATAACTGTTGTAATCTAAGCTGCGGCCATCTTTCTGCAAATCAAGATATGAACAAGGTAAATCATCTCTATGACCATGCATAAATGGCCCCTCCAATTCCAAAACCAACATCAGACCCTTTCACATTCCATGTATTGACGTTATACCATAAAATTACAATATACAAAGAAGTTACTGTGTTATATGAGAAAGAACATACCTTGGTTGAAACTAAAGGAGCCCTTTCACCAGGTATACTCACATCAGGTAGGTAACTAAAGTCTGAAGCAATTAAGGACATCCTCGGTAATACCTCATGTAACACATCTAGCAGTTTCTGCATGTTCAGACAAATATCATTGTCGGAAGTAAATTTCATATAGCAGAAAGTTTCTTTTTCTTATCTAAATCATGGACATGGAAGGTAGAGTTGTTGATTCCTTACCAAGCAACCAGTTGGGAGCCAACATCTTCGAGGTTTTGGGAAGACCTTAGACCAAACACTTTTTGCTATCGACACGGACTGATTTTTGTCCAGTTCCACGATCTCAACACAACGCTTAATTAATGGGTCTTCTAGTGGCTTGTACAGCTCAAAGAGTGATTCCCTGCTTATGCAGAAAACACGAGCAAGCAAGGATCAGATGCAATTTGTCCCACAGCTGACAAATATAAAAGTTCTTCTGTGGTTGTTATGAAGCTTTTAACATTCTAAGCCTCCCACAATTATATTTCTTAGAATCGACAAACCTAGTGGATTTTAATGCAAGATTCTCATCAAGCCCCAGCAATTTGCCACAAGTAAGGTGCATGAACCAACTATATAGCTAATTAACCCTTTCCTCTCCTTTTAAATTACGAGTCATTTATACCATCCCAAGTATATCAATAGAGGATCAAAGTTAACGACTAAAAGATTTGCACAATACTAGAAACAGTGAAAGCAATGTGAAGGGAGGAATTTTGGGATACCAATCACACACTGCTGCTTACTTGTCATGTTGCTTCTCAACCCATACTTCTTTCCATGGGAAAACCTGATTTTCTGAATAGACAAGATCATGTGGAAGATTATCGAGAACCTGCAAGAAATAATGTATAGATTTTATTATTTTTTTGGGACAAAAGATGAAAATAAGAAACCAATGATAAGGGTATTTATCAAAAGGTGCAGAGACTCATCAACCAACAACTTTTCATCTTCGTTAGCATAATTTGCAATCAGCATCAAGATTTTGGTAAGAAGCTGAAGAAAAGGAAAGAGAACAATCTTTTGCTACCTAAATCATATTGGTTAAGAAGTTGTTGTAAGGAAGACCAAAGCTATAGTCTAAGAGCATAATAACAAACTAATCTTTGTATACATCTTACATACTTCATTGGATTTTTTTATTTTCTTAGTAATCAGAAAAATGCTATGAGCAACTACCTACTCTTGTATTTAAATGGTTTGATATGCGACCTCATGCTTAAAAGAACAGGCATGTCAATATGCTCCTCATGACATTGCTTAAATTCTTTATCACAGTCCTATGCATCAATTTGGTCAAAACATGCGATCTTAACCATCAAAATATGTAGGTAGGAACTAGAAAACACTAGCAGAATGTCATGCATCTCTAAATACTTGATTTTGGGGAATAACTTGCACCACTGGCTTAATAGCAACAACTTGTCACCCAAAGAACAACTTCAGATATAAATACCTCCAGCATGATCACCCAACATGGTTGTTGTTTGATATCCCCTGTTAGAAAGACAAACCAAAATCAGTGTCTCAGCCAGAGACAGCGCTATGCAGGAAAAACAAATAGCAAAATGATTTATAGTTGAAAGGAGTCACAGATCAGTGTTGACAATAGGATGTTTGATTGACTCAGGAATGAACAGCCGAGCAGAAAAGAGGAGAATAATTTGATTTTTTGAGAATGGGAAAAGGACCATTTTTATATGGTCCTCAGAGTTACCATGTTTCATACATTTTCTTGATAAAATCATTCAATCTTCAGTGAATCATAGTGTTCACCTCAACCCCTCAAAAATTATGGACAGTGTGGTGAATGTCCAAGTCTCACTAAAGATTACCAAGGCAAGAGGGTTACTGGAGAAGGGCTGGACCCATCCAGTGGATTTAAAGTATAGATCTTCAGTCCATATTCCAATCCCACAGTGGGAATAATGAAGAAATAATAAATAAGTTAAAAAAAAAATTCAAGGAATCATACCCCATCCACTCCTGTCAGCAGCATCACGACATTCTACTCTAAACTTTGACAAGTGACTACGAACTTCTCCTACAGTTTCTTTTTGTATTTCAGCCAGAGAGGGACTGATTTCCACTGAGCTGCACCAAATGAAATGCAACTTAGAACAAGATATCCACAATCCCGTGAAAGCTAGTAAATAAGATAGACATCACGCGCATGCATAAACTTGAAGTTAAAATATGAGGATTTTACTCATTCCATGATAGACAAAGGGATGGTAAACGCACATACGTGTAAGTCATGTTGTTGTATATTCTGGCAGGTGCATTCAACATTATGTAGTCTAGAATGCCCTTTGCACAAATTCCTGATCCACCACCAATTTCATATATCTGAGTGCACGTTATAAAACAGCAGGATCAAATTTCAGAAAATATGTTTGTCATGCAGAACTCAAGGCATCAATGGAAACCAGAAATTAGATAACAATTGGATCTCTGCTATCATTGCCAGATCAAATTCATAAATTCAAAATCTGACATGAGAGCAATAATTCATATGAATAGAAAAAAGTCCCAGCATAGGCAATGTCCAACATATCAGTTTTCTGTAACGAGAAGCTAAGGAATAAAGAACATTCAAGTAAATCTATTGAACCTAACACTATGTTTGGACAGAGGGAAGGGAATGGTTAGGTGTGCTTTCAGCATAATTGTGTGTTGTATAATTGCAACCTAAGATCTTTCTCTCAAGACCATTAAGTTTATAGAAGAAAAATATGGGCCTAGATGTTCCATCTACATACAGAATGCAGTGATCAATTCATGATAGAAAAAGTTAGACCAAGCAACCCATGCCTTTAATCTTTCTCTTCAAATATTGGACAATGATATAAATCAGAATGCTTTTAAACATCAAATTACAGAAGACAATTATTAAAACCCAGAATAAATAAATAAATTAACTGTCTGCAATCTGAGAGGGATATGGAGCTTACTTGTAGTGGAACAGAAAGTTGTGATGTACGCATTATGGCCTCAGCAATTCCATGGGCATACCAAGGCTAGAAGGAAGGAGAGATTCAGAACATGATAAAACAAGAAAGTCATTAGAAAAAAAAAAATTCTTTCCACTTTTTTCAAGTAAGATTCACTACAACCATTATGATGAATCTTCAAAATAAAAGGCTAGTGAAAACAGATAATCAAGATCTAGAATTAAAGGGTGGATGATGAAAGAAAAGAAAAGCAAGAAAATAGATACGAGGAGACATTATTTAATCCTTCATAAACTCTAGCTAATTCCAAATGAGAAAGTAATAGCAGATTCTTGTCAGTTATGAGAATGAAATGAGGATAAAAAAGCCGCTTGAACCCTGATTTTATTAATTGAAAAAACTCAGAATTTCTCATTTTGCAGTGAGGGGCGTGGAGGGAGATTACCTTAAAAAGCTCTACTGGAGTAAACCATGAGATGTCACTCCGCTTGTAAATTTTATCCAAGTGGTTCATATAAGCTTTTCTTCCTGTAACACGCAAAAAAAATGCTCAAAAACAAATTTTAGCCAAATTACTCCAAAAGAACTAGTGACAGTCTTGAATTTCTACTCACTGCCGTATTAAAGCCAAGTATAAATTTCAGTCTGTCAAAGTATGATAGTCCAGGGTACTCAAAACAAATTCAGACTATGAATAATCAATGCTAAAGTCTGAAAATCAAAAGCACTAACTTGCTCAAACAAAAAATTTGGCTTGTGTCAAAGTCACAAAAACACATGACTGGTGCATCATGAAGCATATACCCAGCATACCATTACAGCTCCGAAAGTAATAACGCCAATAACTCAATAAGCTTTATGCATCATGCTTTTAAATTCCAATTTTTCATTGGGTGATACTTCTTTTCATCAATTCATTTATGAAAAATCATCTTTGGCTCTCCTAACAAATCCAATTTATAGAAATTTTATTCCTATCATCTTATTTATGAGCCAAAATTTCCTGCCAATAGATTCATTTTTTGCTTTGCAGTGCAGCTAATTTACACCCAGCAAACTACTTTTCCCAAGCATTTATCACGACACGACCTCCTGCACATGCATAGTCTAAGAAACATAACCGAGATTTTAGTTTGTTCATTAATTTATCGTTTCAGCAGAATTTAGGCATTGCCATACATAAGGAGCCAGACCCAGTTTTTAAAAAAAAAAATTAAAAAAAACCTTCATTGCAAACTTGTTATCATCGGGAAAAAAAAAAGATTTAAATTTTTTCATGAATCCCATATCAGAAATCACAAAAAATAAGATTTCAATCGCAAATCATCAACAATACCTTCAAGTTGATTGAACTTAATGCTTCTCTCAAGAACTCCAACGGACCTTGATCTTTGAGAGAAGTACCCATGTTTTGGATCATATAGTGCAGAATGTATAAAATCTCTCACCTATCCCAGTAGAGACAAAAATACGATCACTAGAAAAACCTCATCAAAGAACAAAACAATAAAAATGACAAAATGAAAGGGAAAAAAGGACTTACAAGGACTGGTTTTTCACCAACAGTGTTAGTGGAGAAGTGGGATTTGTGTGAATGAAAGAAAAAGGATAACTTTTTGGTTGTTGGGGAGCGAGTGAACATGGTAAAGTATCAGGTTGATGATAGCAGGTGTTAGGTTACTGTGTTGAAGTTTGTAGACGAGGGGTTTTGTAGAGACATGCCTTAAACCCCTATTTTTTTTTTTTTTGACGTGTGATGTTCGGGCTAGTTTACGCGCACCACGACTAATCCACACGGCTTACTGAACATCCTGCAAGCCCAGTGAACATGTAAGGCACCGCGGGGGTGACAGGCGTGCATGGTGATGTTCGAACCCCTGATGCCTTAAACCCCTATTGAATGGATTATTCGTGCGCTCCACTAAAAAATTAAAGTTTAAAATGCAGGTTTTATAAAGTAATTTTTACATGCTTTTTCAATTGAATTTTATTTTTATTTTTTATTTTTTTTTCCTTTCAAAATTTTGAAAACATTTGATTTTTTTTATGTTTTTATTTGCTTAAAATTAATATATATTTTTTTATTTTTAAATTATTTTAAAATACTAATATGAAAAATAATTTTTAAAAAATAAAAAAAATATTATTTTAATACATTTCTAAATAAAAAATAATTTAAAAAGCTATCTCAACTATAATTTTTAACTAATCAAACTTGCACTAAACATTTTATATATTATTTTTTTTTGCTATATCTAAACTTTAACAATAATTTTTATCAAATATATATTTAAATTTAACTGAACACAACTAATTACATCTTTAAAAAAAATATAACTACAAAAATTAACAAACACACTCATGCAAGAAGTCCAATCTCCTCTCTCATTTGCAAGCTGAGGCCACTAAAATTCAGAGATCTTCTTCATCCCCAACAGGCAATCGGAGGCTGTAAGCCCAAACATGTTGGACAAACTATCCAGTACTTGAATGGGGTTTTGAGCCTATGTTTCGATACTGGACATTGGACTCTGGCATCGTAGCTCCCTATCGGTAATTTTTCTCATGCACAGCATCACAGCAAATGATAAATTTTTTATCCTCTCGTATCTAATTCATTAAAAGGTATCATAGAGTGACCTATTTTAATTAAAACAACAATATTTTATTTTTTTCTTTCTTGTTGTTGACTTAATTATGTTTTTATCAAAAAAAAAAAACTCAACTAGGTTAAATGGGTTTTGTCAGGATCAATGTTTTACCGTGTTCAACTATGAAGAGGAAGTTTGTTTGTTTGTTTTTTTTGTTAAAATTATGTTTTAAAAGGTACGAAAAAAATATTAAATTGGTGGTTTTTTTAGTGTTTTTTTCATGATTTTATAGTATTGATGTAAAAAAACATAAAATAAATAAAAAATTATTTTAAAAAAATATCATACACTAAACGAATCAAGTCTCCAACCCAAATGAAATACAGGCCTTGAAATTTACGGATCAATCAATCAATCAAATTGAGTCATATTTTACAACTATGATATTTCTAAGAGGGGTTTGGACACTGTACTATTCCATTTATTCCTTAGTTGGGTGTCCAGCTTCTTCTTTTTTGCGTTATGGGTAGGCTAGCCATTTTTCATTAACAAATTTCAAGCAGTTCTTGTTCAAATGTGGAGACCTTCACTATGGTCTCGAGGTAGGAGATTTGGGACCCAGATTAAGGTTGTTATCTATGTTTCATATATAAGCCTGCTTTACGAGGTTCATGCCACCGGCTTTAATGTTCTTTTGTTTGAAAAATGCATATCTTGATTCAATATATAAAAATAAATCAATCTTGCAGTACAAAAATATTTATCTATCGAAATTCTTGACAATTTCGTCGTTGATTTACGAATTATTGTGAATATATCAAGTTATCTACGGGTGGCTTGGTTAGGATTTGATTTAAGAAAAGTGATTAGAAGATATTTTTTATTATTAAAATAAAAGAAAAAATTTTAAATAATGTAGCATGATATTTGCAAGTGCATAACATGAGTATGATAAAAGATTTTATTTTTTTATATGTTTGAAATATATATATATATATATATGTTATCCTCATCATCTACATCTTATTCTTTCAAAGATTTTATTTTTTTACAAAAAAAAAATAAGTATTTCAAGAAAGTTAATTTTAATATTAATTTCTCATTTATAGTGTTGTAAATAAGAGGAATTTATCTTTGATTTATTTTTGTACTATTGTTAGAGATTGAATTCTATTTAAAATTCAATTTTTAACATTTAAAATAATTTCAAATATAAAATTTCATTAAAACTTTTAAATTGAATTCAATTCAAATATCAGAAGTAAAAAGATCATACATAACAATTATTATCTTTTATATCAACACACACACAATATATATATATATATATATGTGACGAAAATTGAAGATAATCATATTTAGGATGCTAGCTTACTTTATTATTCTTGTTGATAATATTTTGAAGAGGCATGTTGTCCCCTAGACTGCCAGTGCAATTAACGAAGCAGCTGTATTGTTCCTGGATTCCAAGCAGTGCCAAAAATAATAATAAAATAAACCATGACCTTTTGGAGCTAGATGATATCACAAAAATCAAGGGAAAATAAAAATAAAATAAAACACCTTCCTAATAATTTCATAGTAATCTGCTTTTCTCGGGAATCCTAAGATAGGATTTCATCTCGATGAATCATTTGGCTAATATTTAATTTATCATATGTGCTTATGTGCTTCTGTCTTTCCTGGGAACATGAAACCTTAACAAGATCTTTTCCAGACTTCAAAAGAATAAATTATTCTGATTCAATCAGATGTTGATCTAGACATGGATTCGGAGGCTTTCAAAACTAGCAATTTGATCAGAGTTGTAGTAGAGAAATTCATGTGCTCCCTTTAAAAGAAGCTGGGATACCTTTGAAAAACAATATACTAAAAAATATTATTTGGCGAAACAAATGGTGTTTTTGCTTCTTTACCCATAAAACTTAGTAATGGTTTATAAGGCCATTGAAATATATATTTTTATAGTTCATTTGTTATTGTTAAATAGGGTGGGATAAATAAGTATTTTTTTTATTTTAATTACACAATAAAATGATCAAAATGTTCTTGAAAGCAAAAAAAAAAAAAAAAAACTATCATCAAGGAGAATTTGTATATTTTAAGAATGATTTTTTTGTTATTATAATGTTAGCTAAGGGGTAGTTTGGTATTTGTTCAAATATAAAAAAAATACTAAACAACTAAAATACACAGTAAAATGATGAAAATACTCTTAAAGTAAAAAATTTTAAAAATAGAATTAAAAGGTTATTTTGGCTTTTCACAATGATAATTTTTTTAATTACCAAGTTAGCTCAAAGACGATTCCATATTTGACTAAAATAACCTGGGTGCATGTGTACTACATCGAGATGCGTGTGAGAGGCATCAATGTAATTTGAACGGCACATGTAGCGCCTTCCGGTATTCAAAATGCCCTTCCATCATGTTATTAGAAAAGTCACCTTGTTCTCTTTTATTTGAAGCAATGCGTGTTGGTTTTGGTGGTTTATTTTAGTGTCAGTAAATCTCTTTTTTTTTCTTAAGAAATTATAGTTTTGACCTTTTTATTGTTTATATTTTAACTTTAGTTTTTATTATTTTGATTTTTAATTTATTTTCTTCACTCTTTTGTAAAAGTTTTATTTGTTTTTAATTTTAATTTTCTATTTTAATTTCAAGTATTATATTTTCTAATTTCTTTCTTATTCTTTTTATTTCTAATTTTTATCATTGGTTTTTTAATAAAATTTTTATTTATTTGTAATTTCATCCTTAATTCCAAATTGGTGGCATTATATTTTCAAATATAGTTCTTATTATTTTAATTTCTATTTTTTTCCTTGGTATTTTTTAAAAAGTTATTATTCTTTTCAATCTCACACTTCAATAATGAAATTTTTTTTATTTCTTATGTCAATTTTGATTCTCATTCTTTTGATTTTTTTAGTCCTTTTGTTAAATTGATTTTTTCTTTCAATTTCACCATTTCATCAAATAATTTTTTTTATATTAAATTATGATCATCAGTCTTTTAATTTTTAATTTTTAAAATCCTTTTGTATAATTTTGTTTTTAATTTCAGCCTTCAACATTTAATTGATTGAGAATTGAACTTCATGGTTTTTTCAAATAGAATACTTCAGGTCTGATGAACTAAGGCATGAGTTTGATAAGTTAATATAGTTTTTTTAAAAAAAGCTTTATAATTCTCTTTATTTTTTTTTATCAAGTTATCTCAATTTTATTATTTAGGTTGCTAGTTTGGTAGGATATCTCGAATTAGCTCAATGCTAATTATCAGGGTTACATGATTATCATGTTAATTCAAGTTAACCAAAACTTTTTTTATGTCATTTTTTACCCTGTTTTGTTCTTCCATATTTAATAGTTTGTGAATTGAGGTACATTATTTATTTTCTTTTGAAAAAAATATTTTTTTTTCTTAGGTTATCCTAATCACTTTTCTTTTTAAACTTGATCCATCTAGTGTTATTTTTTAATTAAATTAAAACTAGCTTATTTAACTTATATAGGTATATGACCTAAGCCAAATATCTTTTTTCCTTTATTAAAACAGCTTGTGGCAACTAAGCATTAGTTTTTATGAAAACAAAATTAATTATGTCATTAAGTCTAGTTTATATACTAACCTAGCCGATTGTGTTAATAAAAAAAATAAATATCATTCTCAAATGTGAGCGGTCTATGTATATCCTCCATATTGATCCAATAATAGTGCTTAAATAATGTTTTTTTTCCCTTTATGTCATAGTTTAAAATTTTTTTTCCAACCTTAAAAAATATAAAGATAGAAAATCAAAATTTTGAATTTATACTAGCCAAAATACTTTCAAAATACTTAAATGATTGTAGATTGGATAGCATTTTAAAAAAAAAAAATTAAGACAGTAGCATATTTGATTGACTTGGATTAACTATGATTACCTTATAAAACTTAAGATGTAAGGTATGAGATTGTAAGAAAACCATGAAATCTATATCAAAATAAATTAAGAAACCTAATTATAATGAACTAAATATTGAAGGTTGAAAGCCACAATAATAATAAAAATAAAATAAAAAAACAAGCAAACCATAATTTAATAAATTTAGTTAATAACACGCATACACACATGAAAAAACAACCATAATTTAATAACATGAAATACCAAGTGAACCCAAATAAATCTTTTAAACATGAGTTAATTTTTTAAAATCATAATCCATGAAATCTCATACTTGAGCTCAATCCATAAATCCAAATCTCAAACAATTTAAGATAAAATAAAAAATTAGTAGAAAAAACTTGTCAAAGCAAAAAAATAACAATAAAAAAAGTAAGGATCAAACACCATAAAACAAAAAACCAAGGAGGATGAAATAAAAAAAATCAAATTTATAAATCATCTAAAAAATTAAAATAATAAAGATCAAATCTAAAAGATAAAAAAACTTAAGGAGGATGAAATAAAAAATAATTTTTAAATAATTTCTTTAAATTAAAAAAAATATAATTAAAAGAATATGGATTAAATTGAAGTGGAGAAAAGACTAAAGGGTTCTTGTAAAATTTTTCAGAGGGAGCGCACAAATCAAAGTGAAGGAGAGAGAAATGAAGGAAAAAACACTAAATTGGCTCCAAATCAAATGGAATCACCATACATGCGATATCTAGAGAGGAAGAAAATGCCAAGACAAATTGAATGACATGGTAGAATAATGTTTTCTAACACTAGAATCAGTTGCACCCATTTCCCCGAGACAGCTGCCATGTGCTTCATAACTTTTTTAATTTTTTTAATTTTATTTATCAAAATATCACAATACCTCTATAACCAAATAATTATTATGAAAAAACTATTATAAAATTTTGAATAAGTCCTTATAGCCATGCTTTGAGAAATTTAATTTAAAATGAAATAGAGTCAGTACATTGCACTTAAAATTTAAAATACCAAAAATGCCTCCTAAACCATAATTAAGTTTTTTTTTAGGGTATCCACGATACAAAAATATATATAAAAAAATAAAATGTTCTTTAATAATTTTAGAATGATGAATGAATACTATGAAATGATATCGTTTTGATTTTTTTTTTAATACTGGGTTTTGACCAAGTTGACTTAGTCAATTATATGGTGATTGTTTTTTAGAACTATCTCGAGCAAAAAGAGAGTTAGCTGAGTCCTGATTGATTTGTCATCTGTTAGGTTGAATTAAGTTTAATAACAATATTAAAAATATAGTTTTAGCCTAAAAATTAAAGTTGGTTAATTAAGCATACTTAATGGTTGCATTATTGACTAAACTATGGTTCTCCATCCTTATGCTTAATCCTTGATTATTTTGATGGATACATAATATAATAGATTATTTTGATGGATACATAATATAATTAAGTTAAAGACCAATTTGATAAGCAACTATTACATGTGATATACCTAAACACTTGAGTTTCTTTTTTATATTACAATGCAAATATTTAATGTATCTTTTTAAAAAAAATAAAAAAATATTTAATACATTCTTTTTAATATATATATATATATATATATTTAATGTATCCTTACTGTTAGTGTTGATGGACAAATCACTTCTTATTGAAAATTCTTTAACTATACGCTTTCCCTAAATGCTAAGGTTAAGATTTTTAATGATTATTCAATAAAATATGAGATTATTTGATTCATGCATTAAGCATACAAAACTATATATCATTATATTTTTCTAAGTGATTTGAATAAGATATGATTATCAATTATCATTTTGTTTAAAGAACAAGTATGAATAAATTTCAAGTTAAAAAAAATCAAATATCTTGAATGGATTGAGGTGGAATTGGGTCAGATTGATTAATATAATTAGATTTGATGACCTTTATTTACAATAAACTTTTCACTTTTTTTTTTACATCAATGACAACTTTGTTTTCTTCAGATTTATAAATTTTGTTGTTATACAACTTGATAAAGTTATGAATAAACTTTGTTAGTAATAAAAAAACCTAGGCTTTTAAACTTTATAAGAAAATTAAAGGCATTTCTCAAGGATCATCACTAAAACATCACTTATTTTGTCACACTTCTAAAACATGATATTACATCACTATTTTCAAATATGACAAAATAAGTATTGCACTTCAAAAACATAATAACTCAACATGTTGTATTTTAGAAGCTTGACATGTTATGAAAAATAATGTTTGTATAGGTGATGAATTCTTTAAGGGTACTACAATAGATATAATAATGAAAAGATTGCATCAAAACTCAGATTTTAGACTTTTCAAAACATATATATACACAGAGATCTATAAAGATAACACATACCCATTTAAACTCTAGTGATAACGAGAGAAGTGACCAGCATTTTGTCATATGCCAGGTTAAATTTTTATAAAATAAATAATGATATTTAGATAATTGTAAAGTTAATTCAGGTTAACTTAATTAACATGTGACCCGAGATATGAGATAATAACAACCCTGCAACAACAAAAAATTATAAAGCTCAAGGCCTAATAACCAAACATTAAAAGATTGAAGAAAAAAAATCAATTTTAAAAAAAAAAGATAAATTGAAGAAAAAAAGTCGAATCAAGTTAGGTTAACTTTACAAATCCATCAAATGCAATATAAAATTGGAATTTAAAAACTATTTTTTAAAAAAAAAACCCCCAAAAAAGGCAAGAGTTAAATAATCTTTTTTTATAAAAAACAAACCAGCTTGTGTTAACTTTGCCACCCTGCACAGATAACCCCACATAAAGGAAAGTAGAAAAACTTACAAGGCTCAATAGTTAAAAATTTAATGGCAAAGGATAAAATTAAAAAAAAATAATTAAAAAAATCAAGTCAGACTAAGTTAACATGACTAATTTGTGATCTAATATGTGAGATAATGATAATCCTACAAAAAAAAAAAGATAAACAAAATCATTATACTTAAGGCCTAATAAATCAATATCAAATGATAAAAATAATAAATAATAAATTTTTTAAAAAAAATTTTAAGAAAGACCAAATTTAAACTGGATTAATCATTAAAATTGATGGATCAAATTATATAACTGAGATTATCCTAAAAAAGATAAAAACAAAGAAATTACAAAGCAAAACTCTCAATCATAAAAAAAATTAAAATTAAAATTAAAACAATGAGGACTAGATCTTGCATAAAAATAATTGAAATAAATTAATTAGTGATTAAATTGAAAAACAAAATAAATGAAGAAAAGGATAGAAAAAAATAAAAAATAAAGGCTAGAATTATAAACAAAATAAAATAAAATTCTAGACGGCAAAATAAATAAATAAATGAAATGCAAAAGCTAAAAAATAATAATAAGAAGAAAAATTAGATATAAAAATTAAATAAAATTAAATGATGAGGAAAGCATTGAAAAAAACTTAAAAAAATATTAAAATTAAAATAACAAATAAGAATGAAATTCAAAATAATACACAACTGCATTTTGACAAACTCGACACAAATCCTAAGGCTGAGAAGTGAAAAAAGGAAAAAGGAAGAGAAAAAAATCCATCATTGTCGAACTGTCGCTAGACCGGCCAAACACGCCCCTCCAATAACTGCACTGCCTCATTACATTTCGGATGAGATGGCGATCGATGGTTTTTGGCCACTGGAATACTCATTATGCGCCTCCAAAATGACATAGGAGACAATGACACGCATGCACACACGTGCAGGGCATGACAAAATGATCGACACAGCATCTGAATCCACCGTCCTCATATGACACAAAAATACTGAGACCTTCAAGGTTTTGTTTTAAAAAAATTGCAATAAAGACATACAATTACAAAATAAATAAATAAATCTGAATCCTAGTTTTTTCTAAGACGGACAACAGTTTCTTTCACAGGCCTATAATGTTGCCATACATAAGCAGTAACTATTTCCTTGCCTGACATTAAAGACAAGAGCTGCTGGAGGAGAGTCTGTCACAGGTGGTGGCTGCTCTCTGTTGGTGCACGGTGGAGCTGGTTGGCCAGATCAGGTTTGGTTGAATGTGGAGTTGGTTCTGTTATTGTCGTACATGGTGGCTATTCCCATCGACCACGGTGAAGAGGGGAGGAGTTGTTGGCTGTCAGCTAGAGGATAGGAGTTTTTGTGTTGTCGGTGGTGAGGAGTTGCTCGCCGTGAGTTGGAGGGAAGGGCATGGATAGAGACAGATAAAAGAAAATGGCGGGGGCGCTGTTGAAAAGAAGTTATTAATTATATTTCAATGTCACGGGGGAACCATGATAAAATTATAATACATATCGTGTGGTTTCTAACATGACATTTAGTCAAATTCTAGTATTTTTGGAACAATAACTTTAATTAAATGTCGCATTTAGTTTATTTTTTCTATGTCATTTCGCTATTTGTTTGTATTTTATTATATGCCAATTTCCCCATTTATACTAATAAAAGCAACAACGATGACAAGTGAAGTAGTGCTGTCGTAATGTCCTTGTAAGCCCCGCAGCAGGCTGAGGGCACTTAAAGCAGGAAGAATGTAAAGAAACCGGTTCTTATCAACAAGGAGGAGCAACGCCACTGCTGCCATGACCACAACTAGAAAATTAGATGACATGTTTTTTTTTGTCTGAAACTGCGTTGTCAGCTTGTCCTGCTATACACTTGCATGATTTTTTAAGCCTCAAAGTAATAGTGATAATTGAATGGCATCCACCACTGCTTCTAATATGGGTCGGGTCCACAGAGGGACCACCTTGTTTTGTTGTCCTCCTAGGGCTGGCTTTGCCCCCTTCCTTATCCACTCCTCTCGACGCACTGCCTGATGGACACATCATTGTCGGGCGGCTACAAGTTGTGTTATCTTTTTTGTTTTTATATTTCAAAAATATTTTTTTATTTAAAAATATTTTTTAGATTATTTTAATACACTAATATTAAAAATAATTTTTTAAAATAAAAAATTAATTTAATATATTTTTAAATGAAAAATATTTTAAAAAATAATTATTATTATACTTTCAAATCTTCTAATTACAAAATTATTGATGAATTTCAGTAATTTTAATTCAAGCATATATACGGCTATGATTTATTTTTATTGAAAATCAAGATATTGGGATTGGTCCACCATTCATTGAAATTGGAAAATGAAGATATTGGGATGACACTTTTCAATAGCTTCATTAAGCTATTACCTTTTGGATATAATTACGATCTCAGTTGATTTTCTAGATTTAAAATTTAAGATTTACTTAAAAATTTTGAAAGCAAAAGATTAATATAAAAGTGTATCTTTAAAATTGTTTGAAATAAAATTTGAATCTATGTATAAATTGATATGAACACAACTTATATTTTCAAATTAAAAACAAAAAAGGCATCTACAAATTAAAATTCAAAGATACAAGCATGTTCTCAAAAGCACATTCAGATCGCCAATCACCCAATATCTTCAAATTGCCAAGTTCTCATTTTTTATGTTTCTATAAATTATTGGCTGAAATCATGTTTTTTAAAAATTTAAATTTTATTTTGAAATAATGTTTTTTATATTTTAAAATTATTTTATTTATAAATATCAAAAATAATTTTTTTAAATAAAAAATATTTTAAACTATGAACATTAGTACGTTACATTGCAATCCAACTCAAATGCCCCCTTTCTTGACAAGGAAGCACTACACGCCAATTCTCTATACATTCATCTCCGCGTATTGAATATTGTTGGGAATTAAAGTTTGTGCACGTTACCTAAATATAAAACTATTTTTATATAAAAAATCAAATTTATATTATACTTCTATGCCCCCCAAAAAACATTTTTCTTGTGATCAAGAACTAGACTAGTTACATTTTAGATAGAAGTTTGTGGCCATGGTCTGAAAATAATTGATATAGTTATTCACTCAACATTATTTCATGCATGGCTAATCATTGAAATCCTTTCAAAACACAACACCAAGAAAAAGAAAAACTTAAAAAAGTTAATTCCTCATTATCATAGTTATCAACCACAAAAATACATCTCATTTTGTTTTTTAATAAAATATAATAAAAAACTCTTAAAATTAATATTACTAAATCTCACTCAGGATAATCAAATAAACTATATCATTTTATATTTAATAAAAAATAATTAATAAATTATTTTAAAATAAAAACCTAACTCATATAGATAAAGTTTTAGATTGAATGGTTACTAAATTAAGGTTTTTTTTTTGGTTTAAAAACAATAGATAATGCTTAAGACTAGACATGAGAAACAAATACACAAGAGCACCAAGTGCCGGGCAGACTAGAGTTGAATGTAACTGGATGTTCCCTCTTCTTTGCCATCACAAACACAAAGTACACTTCACACCTTCATATTACGCGCGCGCGCGCACAAAAAAAAATAAAAAAAAATCCTTTACACAACCTCCAAATAAAATAAACGAAGATAAAGTAAAACATAAACATAAAACCAGCTGGAGAGCAAATAAAAGAAACATTACTAGAGGATGAAGATAATAATTAGTTGGGATGATAAATAAGCTTCCTTTGATAAATTTTAACTTTTATATTTGAATAACATGCCGTGGTTTAAAAAAATTATTTTTTTTAAGTTTTTAAAATTATTTTAATGGAATGATATCAAAAATAAAACTTAATAAATAAATCAAATTATTTTAATAAATTTAAAAATAAAAAATACTTTAAAAAATAACCACTGCTGCAATGCTATATATTTTTTTAAAAATTGGTTAATATCAAACAAAATTACTCTAAAACTTATTAAAAAGAAATATTTATTTTTAATTTTTTAATTTTAATTAGTTTAGCCTTAAAAGATAAATAACTGAGAGTTGTTTTTTTTTAAATCTTGACTTTTTAAATATAATTATTAAATTTAATTTAAAAATTAAGTTGAGTAAAGGATAAAATAAGTTAATTTACTTTTTTAAATTTCAAAACTTCATTTTATTTATTTATTTTAAAAAAATCAAAAGATTTTTTTAAATTAACTAATTTTTTATTTATTTATCAAATCATACAAGTAAATCCTCTATTTAATATAAAATTTTATTTATTAAACGATATTGTTTGGAAGTGTGTTAAAAAAATATTTAAATTATTTTTTTATTTTTAATTATTATATTTTTGATATTTTTAAATTATTTTAATATATTAATTTTAAAAATAATTTTTAAAACATAAAAAAAATTATTAATATATTTTTTAAATAAAACATACTTTAAAAAACAATTAAAATTACACCCACGAATATTTTTGAGTCGATAAGTGCCACTAGTTCCAATTTAGTAAGATGTTTCCAAGAATCTCCATCCAACGAAAGCTGACCGATTTTCTTCTTCTTTTTTTTAATAATTAATATAGCAAAAATATAAAGTTACAAACTAGACAAAAACTTCACACACAGAAAAACGCAATGTACACGTCGCTGTCCTAAAAACAGCTTTCGCACACCCCCCCCCCTCTCTCTTCTCTCATAAGACACCAACTAGCAAACTCTCTCTCTCTCTCTCTCTCTCTCTCTCTCAAATATCAACACAGGCATATACAGACTCCTTTCTCTGACCTCAAGTTCGGGGCTCCAACGCCCCGACCCTGGAACCCAAAAGTCGGATTTTGGGCACCATTTTAGGATTTTCTGTCACTTTCCTGGGAAAATATTTAAAGGGTATTCAGGAATGTACTCTGCAATACACTCACTGCCTTTGGATGGACATGGGGACTTTCAAGCGGCATTAGATGGAACTAATCTACCCGGGGATGCGTGCTTGGTTCTCACTACGGATCCAAAACCAAGGCTTCGCTGGACTGCTGAGTTACATGAGAGATTTGTTGATGCTGTTGCCCAACTTGGTGGACCTGACAGTAAGAACTTGCTCGCACTACTTTGTTTTTGTTATCTTTGTGTTTTTTTTTAATCAATGGGCTGTTTTAGCTTTTCTGCGTGTCTTTTTTTTTTTGAATGTGGTTTATTGCCTTAAAGTTTCTATTCTTACTAGCTAGAAAATGTTAAGATATTGTAAATATGTTGGTTTTTTTGTGGTTCTTTCTATGAAGAATGTTTATTTTTAATTATGGGCTGTTCTTGAAAATGTGTTTTTGGTTTTATTTAGTTAGTGGAAATTTCTTCTTTTCTTTTCTGTTTCTTTGAAAGAAATGTGGACTTTGATCTTCAGTCTGGTTAATTTTGATGCCTGACATGTAGTTCACTCAGTTTTGTAATTATTTCTTTCTTGAATTTCTTGTGATTATTAATTGATGTGGTGATTCTGGATGTGATTAACCACTTTTGTTGATAATGGATTCGAGAGATTAAAGGAGGTGCCTGGAGGGTTTATTCTGGTTTTTTGTTGTTTGCAAATATTTTTATGTGTTTATTTTGGCGGAATTGGCAATTGGCAATTATTATTGCTGTAGTAGTTAGGTAAAGTGTTTTCAATGAGCATGTTGGTTAAGAAACTTGAGATGGCCTGCCAGTCAATTTTTTTTAATATAATTTTCTTTTAGGAAGATTATCATGATGATAGCATGAGAGGACGGACTTCTATTTCGTAGTTTAGTTGTTTTTGATTGATTTGCTGTCTAAGCTGCCTTGATCTTATGTGCTTTTATTCTTTCAATGTTTGTGTTAATTCCCTGGTTATTGTGCACCAAATGTTTATAGCATAGTTCACCAAGTAGAAAATACAACCAAAAGGACAAATTAGATGAACTATAGCACTTTGTCCTTGACTAGGAAAGAATATTCTGTTATTTGGGAGTATTAAATTTGTAAACATTTGTGGTTCTACTTTTGAATGGAGATTGTTACTCACCATTGCCAAGCTTTTATTATCTATAACACTAGTCAAAGCAGCTATAATACAAGCTCTTTATGTTTTTTTTTTTGTTCTCTAAAAAGCTTAAATCACGAGATTTAATTATTTTATTCCTTTTAAATGCAAATGTGGAGTTTGCTTGTCCTGGAGTTTTGACCATGCAATGTAATTGATCCACGTACTAGGCTGGACACTTTAGACATAACTCCACTTTGTCTCTGGAAAACTTGGATAGTGCTGTTCAGAATAATCTTTGAAACCAGGATAGTTTGTGAGTGGATCTGCTAAGACAACAAACTTCTTGTGGTTGACTAGGGTGAGGTGGCAATTTTGTTATATCTTTCACTGTAGTTGCTTGATTTAAGAAGTAAAAAATGTTTTTTCTCCAAAAAAAGAAAGAAAAAAACAAGAAGTGGAATGTTGTGCTGTATAGTAATTGACGTAGCCTGTTTTCCATTTCAACTCCTAACCAGCTGCCAGTCTTCATTACCGAACTAAGGAAACTGATATGGAAATTGTCAGTAGTAAAACTATATTTTCTCTTAAGAGAACAGGGGCCAAAGAAAAGATAAGGCCTTGTTCAGTAACACAACAAATTTCCTTTTTCATTTTCAGTTTTCTTCTCTTTTTCCAGTTTTTCTTCTCCGATAGAAAATCAGAAAACATGTTCATTTCTTAAAATTTATAATATTTTTCCAACTCAGAAAATGTTTTCATATTATATTGTTTTCCATTTGGGAAAAAATGGCTTAATGGAAATCATGTTCAAATCAACTTGTTTTCAGGATATTCTTTATATTTTGACGTAGATAAATATTTTTTTCCCTTGTCTTAAGGTTTTTCTCATGAAATGGTTGTGCTTGTGTTGTTTCTCTTTTGGTTTTTTTTTTTTTTTTTTT
>SRLM01000050.1:271145-425488 GCA_015708895.1 Populus ilicifolia
GTTAGGGGGGTGCTGGATATTATATATTAAAGTGTCCAGTGTTTTTGCAGCTGCAGCCATGTATACACCGCCCCAGGCATCTCCACCACCATACTGCCAGCAAAACAAATCGACCTTGATCAGCCTGCTATGGTGATATATATATATATATATATATATATTTCCAACCTGCCATTTGTGCAGCTGCTACCTCTAGAATGTATTAGAAGTACCAACTTCTAGTAAGCTAGAAACACCAAAGGCTGTGTAATAAACCAGTTTCATAAAGGCACAATGAGACCAGTGCTGAAACATTTCACCTTTTTTTTCCCCTTAATCTTTAATGGGTCATGGTAGTATTGTGACATTTGAAGTCCCTTGTTATGTCGGCAGCCATCTAACTGATTTGTAAATGAACAAAGTGTAGCTCATTGACATCCTACTTTTGTGCAAACATTTAGGAGGCAACCTCTATGTGTTACATTACATCATGAACTCCTCACTATTCTTCATTTCTTAGGCACATAATCATGCTGATTTTCTTATCAAAGTTTTCTGTTTTGTTTTCTTAAATGAATTGCAGAAGCAACACCAAAGACAATTATGAGAACAATGGGGGTAAAAGGCCTCACCCTTTATCACTTGAAATCTCACCTACAGGTTTGCTGATACCATTGTCTCCTTATTCCTTTTGATCTTCAAGGTATTAGCTTTCCATGATTTCATGCTCATTCCTCTAGTTGACATTTCTACTTGCAGAAATACCGGCTGGGAAAGCAGTCCTGCAAGGAATCAACTGATAACTCCAAGGATGGTATTGGCCTTGTATCATTAGAACGGTTTTTACAAGTTATTTTCTTTCCTCTTTTCAATTAAAGTGCTTACCAGAGGCATAATATTATTCTTCAAATAATTTCCCTCTCCTCTGCATGTGAACTCCTCTATTTGTTTTCTTGCCACTTGCATGTTTTGTATTTTTCTGTGCAATCACCATACTGGCAAATGTCTGGATGCAAATTTCTATCTAGTGTCAATTGTAAATAACTACACCTATTTTTACCAAATTTGTCATGCAAGACCCCAAAAATGGAGTGAGGGGTGTCGGGTGCATACCTTGGGTGCCATAGCAGAACCCCTTCTGGTGAAAATTTGTTGTACTTGAAAACTTGCTGATTTAAGGAATGATGTGCAGTTGGGATTGCAGCATCAGTTGCAGAAAGTCAGGATACTGGTTCATCAACTTCAGCATCATCAAGAATGATTGCACAGGATCTTAATGAGTATGCTTTCTCTACCCTTGTTATGTCAACTTGTTCCAGCTCTCCTTTGTTCCCATATTTTCTGCCTTTTATCTTTCAAACAGTGGTTACCAGGTTACTGAGGCTTTGAGAGTGCAGATGGAAGTCCAAAGAAGATTGCATGAGCAGCTGGAGGTTAGTTTTCATTCATGTGTTTAACTTGGTTCAGAAAATGTGGCTTTTGGACTTCTAAGATAACATAGAAGCTAGAATTCAATACATCTAAGTTGCTATGAGTTACCCTCCAGTATTCATTTATGCATGAGACAAGTTAAAGCCTCAGTTGTAGAAGCTTTTCGCTATTTAATCGCCTCCAATTTAAAGCATGGAAATGTTAGCTTCTTATTTGACGTAGAAAATATGAAGTGAGCCTGGCTCACCATGGGCTCATGGTGAGCGAGATTCGTGATACCATTTCTCCATTCAAGGGATTGCTGGAAAAAAAAGCTTCTACTGATGGCTTATTACAAGCTGAAATAACTGAAACTTTTACCTAAAAAATCTCCTTTGTTTCCTTTTGGAAAATTGTCTTTAATCCATGTAGCTTGCAATCTCGGCTATGATTTTGAGCTCTTTCTAAGGGTTTTACAATAAGCAGGTACAACGTCGTCTCCAACTTCGGATTGAAGCACAGGGGAAATACTTACAGTCAATACTTGAGAAAGCTTGTAAAGCTCTGAATGATCAGGCTGTTGCGACTGCAGGACTTGAAGCTGCTAGAGAAGAGCTTTCTGAATTAGCAATCAAGGTTTCCAATGAACGTGCAGGAATTGCCCCACTTGATACCAGGAAAATGCCTTCCATACCTGAACTTGCTGCTGCTTTGGAGAACAAACATGCTTCCAATATGCCTGCTCGTGTTGGTGATTGCTCTGTCGAAAGCTGCCTCACTTCAACTGGGAGCCCGGTTTCTCCAATGGGTGTGGGCGCACAGGTTGCTTCCACGAAGAAAAGATCAAGGCCTGTGTTTGGTAATGGAGATTCATTGCCCTTCGATGGCAACATTCAGCAAGAAGTTGAATGGACAATGAACAATATTGGATGATTAGCAGGGAAATTCCATCCTAGAAACAGAAACTTTTTTGTTTCATTTTTTTTTTAGTTGTCTAGCTGATCTAAATGTCACATCTTAATCAACTTATCGTCAGTGGCCTGTATATTCTTAGATCTTTTGATTAGATATCTTTTTCTTATAACTTGAAACTCTCTCCCTTTCTGCAAAAAGAGTGGCATGTTATTCATCTATTCAGCTTGCTTTTATAGATGGCATTGAAAAACTGCAATGCATGGAGTTGGAATTATTTCCAGCCTTCCACTTGTGTCCTTGACCATTGCTAACTGGTTTGGATGAGAAAATTGGCTGCAGGGTTACTGTCCAAATTCTAGAAATTATACTTGTTTGGGCACCATAGTTAATACTTGGCATCTTACAACAGTTGGTGAATGCCGAAAAGATCAAGGGATAATTGCTTGTATAGAAAGGATCATTTTCCTTGTCTGCTTAGCAACGAATCCACGAATGATGGGGTGCCTTATGTTTGCTTTCTAGCTTTCTTTCTTTCCTCCTTCCTTTGTTTTTGTTTTTACATGGGTGGATTTAATCCCAACACTCTTTGTACCTAGGAAATTGAGGCTTTTTTTTTTTTCCTTTTGCAAAATCATGGTCCACAAAGACATAGATTTTTCGTATTTTTATCATGTCTTTGGTCTTTTGTTCCCAAAGAAGGTGATGGAAAATCGGAACGTCAGCCTGGATTCGTGCCTTTGTAAGTCGGTGACTTACTTCTATGGTAACCAGATAGGGTAGCCTCAACAACATGAACATTGGAATGATGACTAGACTCATCTCCAAGCAAAAGCTTTATTCTTTCTTAGCTTTATAGTATTTGAATATTCAAGAAAAGGAGAGAGAGTGATGAGTTTAGAATTTTCTGTTTCTGCATTTGTTGTCATAGCCATGATGGCATGTCCACTTAAAGAACCTCATGTTACTTTATTCTTAACTTTTTTTGTGCCCTCTTTTGCTTTCTAGGAAATCAAATACTCCTTGTCTCCTTTACCATATTGCACCTCGTGACTCCTCCTTTACTCTCTTGGAGCAACCAGCTGCCTCCATTCTCTTCTTGCAGCAATGAAAGATTCACTTGGTAAATCTTATCTCGTACTTTCTTTCTGTGCTTCCTTTTCTTTTTCTTTGCTTATATTTTTTGTTGAACTACGGGATCCAGCAGAAATCCAACTAAATTTAACCCACAGAGATTAATTTTACTGTCAGTATATTTTCTGCTTTCCAGGTCCTAGCATGCTACTGTTTTATCTTGTTTCTGTTTCCCCCCCTTCCTCTGGCACTGATAATCTATAATTGCTCTTTATTAGTCTGTCAATATAATTCCATCTTTTTTTAAAAAAATATGATACAACTGTTGTGATGTTATCACTTTCATGCCATGTGAGCTAGACCCCAGAATTTCTTTCATTATAGTGTGTTTCATTACAGTTAATTGATCCATTGATGATATACCAGAACAAGCTTTGCTAGACTGAGAAAGCAGGGTGTAGAATTCCATGTATTAGAACTATGATATCCTTTTAACTTATGAGCTACATCTATGTCTTCAAAAGAATGGGAATGAATCACACTCAAGGAAGGAATTCTCTTTATAGCATTTTCATTCATTTCCTTTTCCTTGGTTTTTCAAAGTTGCAATGTTTCTTGAACAATTTCTCAGCATGGAGTTAGGGGTCCCTTCTTTGGATAAAACTAGAAATTCATCATCATCAGAGAAGCAATAGAGTTAGAAAGAGGAGAAATAAGAGATTAAATTGTGTTTAAAATGTAGAAAGACCTTTGTGAAACTTGCTATAATACGAATCTTATGGCTCGTCTCCTTTATTGAGCCTGCATTTTGATTCCTCCTCTTGTCTTGTTTTTAAGGAACTTCTCAACCTTGCCCTTCTTTGAAGTCCTTGACATTCAAACTAGGAGGGATGTTTCACCGTTGCGGATCACCAAACAAATATAAGAGGTTGGATGCAAAGCTTGAAAAGAAGCTGATTGAACTCAAGAGAAGTTCATCTGGGAAGACGAATTTTAAATCAATGAATAGTATAATCATGAGGTTTCCCCAGTTTAAAGAAGAACTGAAACACATCAGAGGGGTATTCGAACGGTATGGTAAGTTTAAACAAGGTTGGTTTTCTGGTACGGAGAAACAATGGACTGTTCTTGCACATTGACTCTCTATATCTTTCTCATAGATGAAGATGCAAATGGTAATATTGACATGAAGGAACTAAAAAAATGCTTACAAAATCTGCAACTCAATTTAAAAGAGGAGGAAGTTGAGGATCTATTCCACTCCTGCGACATTGATCAAAGCGAGGGGATACAATTCAATGAGTTCATTGTTCTTCTATGTCTCATCTATCTCCTAGTAGAGCATTCATCCTCTCCACTGAGAGTATCCACGATAAACTCAACTTTACATTCTTTCAGCTCTTTTGACGTGAAGATGTTTACTTATTGTGATCAAACATATTTGATGATGTAAGGGTTTCGTTTCAGACGTCAAAGATGGGTTCACCTGAGCTTGAGGCCACTTTTGATACAATAATTAAAGCATTCTTATTTCTGGACAAGAATGGAGCTGGCAAGCTGAACAAGAAGGACATGATCAAAGCATTGAATGAGGATTCTCCATGGGAGAAATCCCCGGCACACATCACTAGATCGAGATTCAGTACTCTCTCTTTCACACACTACAGTTCTAACTTTGACTTTGCTACTACTTTAGTTAAAATCCTTTAACCATCCTCTTGGCGGTTCCTGTTAATACATGCAGAAGAAATGGACTGGGACAGGAATGGGAAGGTCAGTTTCAGGGAGTTCCTCTTTTCTTTAATCGACTGGATCGGGATTGATGCTGATGAAGAAATTCCTGTGAAGGGAAGTTAAACCAAGCACAAGAACTTGATCTGGATAATTGTCAACACGAGGTCAGTTTGAAGCATTTGTGTGCCTGCATAAATCATCCCAGACTTCCCTGTGTATATTATTCAGAGCTGTTGCTCCTTCGTCATGTTCAATTGTGAAAGTATTTTATAGTTAGTTTTCAACAGTAAATGTTTCAAATATTCTATGAATCAACATATGATAATTCAAATGTTTATTTCTTTCGCTTCCTTTCCATGGAGTCCCTTGGATCATTATTCTGGTCGTCCTCTCCCGTTTAAACTATGTTCTGAAAAACTCTGTATAAAAAGTGGGCATGGCTGTGGATATGGCAAGACTCTGGTAGCCTATTGAAAAACAAGGCATATACATTGATAGTCTACAGAAGGTGCAAGAAGGAAAATAACCAAAGAACTATAAGTTGCCGCAGAAACCTTAGTCACTACCTAGTTGTCACTTGCAGTTCTCATTGAATCCCAAGAGCTTGGACTCTTCTAATCATTGACAAAGAACAAGCATTCTTTTGTCTCCATTGTTCTCTACTTTCCGTATTTTGTCCTCTTTCCACGAACCATTGATCATTGCCATCTAGTATCCTTACAATCTGCCTCATGGTTGGCCTTGATTCTGGGCTGGACCTTGTGCATGCAATTCCCAATGTGACAGCTCTGATCAATTCTTCATGATCATATTCACCGTTCAATCTTATATCAGCCATATCCTCCAGTGGTCTCTTCTGTGCCTCAAACTCATGAACTCTTCGAACCAATAGCACCTCAGGCCTCCGGAAATCAACTGCCATTTGTCCACTGACCACCTCCAGAACCACCACACCATAGCTATATACGTCAGCCATTGGGGTTGCTTCACCATGTTCTATGTACTCTGGAGACATGTAACCGAAAATTCCACGGACTGAATTATTTTCTTTAGCATCTGCTTTATGGGCATGATCATTTCTTGCCAAGAATTCGGCAAGTGCAAAGTTACCAAGTCTTGGATTCATGTCTGGATCAAGAATGATAGAAGAGTTAGTGATATTCCTGTGGATAACTTGCTCATCCCACTCCTCATGAAGATAAAGAACTGCAGAAGCAAGAGACTTGATAATGTTATATCTGTGGCGCCAAAGCAGAATAGAGTGGCCAATTCTATTGTCATGATGGAAAAGAAGATGACTCATGTGGCGACTCGCTGAATAATCATAGACGACAAGCATCTCCCCTAGTTCTGTGCACCATCCACAGAGTTGAATTAGGTTGCGGTGGCGGAGCCTGCCTAAGTTTAGGAGTTCAGTTGAAAATCGAACGCGTATTGCGGGACACTGGGTCATGCCAAGCCTCTTTACCAAGACTTGATGGCCGTCTTTAAGGATTCCATAGTAAGCAGTTCCGAAGTCCACCTCTGCTACTCTTTGTGAATAGGAGAAATTGTTTGTAGCAGAAATGATTTCATTGTAGGATATTTCCCTGGGAGTATCCACCACAAAGAGAGCATTTTGACGGTGACTTCTGTTGTTCGACTTAGAAGAGCTCAGTTTATTAATATTCTCAAATTCTGCAGTTTCATATATAGTTTCTTCCAGGGCTGTGACATAGGCTGATGAAGTGAACGAAATTGTCATGTCAGAACTCGGAATGGTGGTGGTCGTGGTGGTTTTGCTTATGCTAGTGTTGCTTGCAGAGGATATAGCTATGTATCTAGGATGTGACTGAAACGATGGAAGAGGTGGCAATTTGCCCAAAATGTTGCCAGAAAGTGCTTCCACAACCCATTTCATGTTAGGCCGAAGCTGCGGGTTGTGGAGTGTGCATAGAAGCCCCAGGTGAATCAAGCGTTCCATATCAGAGAGCCCGAAAGACCCATCTGGAAGCCTATTGTCCCCTGCTTGCAGAAGCTTCCCTTCACCAGATAGCCCCCTTATCCAGTCGAGCAAAACGATCTGATCATCAGGATACGCCAGATCCACAGCCCGCCTCCCAGACACAACCTCTAACACAACAATTCCAAAGCTGAAAACATCAGATTTCGCAGTAGCAACGCTTCGTTTCTGGAAGCTCTCAGGTGGCAGATAACCGATAGTGCCACCTATTTTGGTCGATTCAGTCAGGTGAAACTGGTGATTCTTCATTGAAGGCGTCCTGATTTGGTACTCAAGTTCATGTTCTAACCACCTTGCCAAGCCGAAGTCACCAAGCCGGGCATTATAATGCGAGTCAAGCATTACATTGCTCGTCTTCACATCCCGGTGAATGATCTGTGTCTCCAATTTTTCATGGAGATAATGTAATGCTGCTGCCAAGCCACCAACTATCTTATTTCTTCGTTCCCACGAAAGAGGTGCTGCTTTCAGGTTTTCGGGCCTTCTAAACAGCACCCTGTCCAGGCTGCGGTTAGGCATGTAGTCATAAACCAATAACAACTGTTCTTCATGAACACACCAACCTCTTAGCCTGACAAGATTCCTATGTCGAAGATGAGCCACCGCAACCAACTCAGCTGCAAAAGTCTTCTCAAACTGCTCTCCTCTCTCAGACAAGCATTTAACAGCAACAACAGTGCCATCACTTGGTAAAACTGCTCTATAAACCTTTCCATAACCTCCACTACCAAGAACCTCATCTTCACAAAACCCTTTAGACCCTATATAAAGCTCAGCATAGCTGAATATCCTTGGATTAGCACCACCAACCTTCTCAGATAGTTGGATTCCCTCAAGGTCATAAAACAGACCTGGCTGCGGCTGCTGTTTACTTTGTTTATCATGCAGAAAACAACCAATCCATTTCGAGTCCTGTAACCGGCGTAGTGAATCACCTAGGAAATGAAGTATTTGGCTCCCACAGCCGCGCTGCCGGTCCTTTCTGACACCATCTTGCATGGGTTGTGGGATTCTGGGGTCCTCAAATGGCTTGATTTCCTCCAAATCAGCAGGTAAAATGATGCAAAGGCGGTTGAGTTGCATGGTTTGGGTGCCTGGAAATGGACTAGATGGGCATGGAATGAAGGTGGCAAAGTAAATGAACGAGACTTGGCTTGCTCATGTGTACATTATGTGAACACTTAATGCCTTTCTTTGAGCCTGTGCTTTAAAGTCAACACGGTTAGGTTGCCTTATGGTTGAATTTTATGCCATCAGCCGGCTTGAAAAGAGCCCATCCTTGTCTTGCCAAAAAGAAGGTTCGACAATCTTCGCTTTTTATAGTCTATATTTTCTAGAGCAAAAATAAAATTCTTTCGTGTTCAAAACGAGGGTATGCTGGTCGTAAACGACACCTTCGAAGAACACACGGTCGTGATGGTCGAAATTTCTATCTTACATTTTTTGTATTGTGATAATTATTTTAATTATAATTTTAAAAAAATATTTACAAAAAAATATTTTTAATTAATATTAATTTTAAAAAATATATATTTGATTAAAATTATGATTGAAACTAAAACTAAACAAAAAGTAATTTAAAGTGTTTGGTTAAAAAAATACTTTTTAGGTTATATATATATTATATATTGATGGTTTTTAATTTAAATATTGTAGATTTAACTATTTTTATTATATTATAAAATAAATAATATTGATATAAAATATTTTGTATTATTTCATTAAATCACGTATAAAATTTATTCAACAAGGACTATATTTTTCATGGTTTATTAAGCGAGAAATAACATCAAACAAAAATATCATAAAATTTAAAATTTGGATTGCAATCAAATTCTGTAAATACTACATTATTAAGTGATCTTGTTCTAATTTTTTGAATAAAACACAAATAAAAATAAAAATAAAACTAAATTTTTTTAATTGGGTCGGAGCCAGCAAGAATAAAATTGAAATTGTAATCAAATTCTGTAAATGTTACGTCATTAAGTGATCTTTTTCTAATTTTTGAATAAAACATAATTAAAAATAAAAATAAAAATAAAAATTAATTTTTTTAACTGGGTCGGACCCAGCAAGAACAAAATTGGGATTGTGATGAAATTCTGTAAATACTATATCATTAAGCGATCTCCTTCTAATTTTTTAAATAAAACACAATTAAAAATATAAAAATTGATTTTTTTTTAATCGGGTCGAACTCAGTTTAATATATTTAACTTTGAACTAGACTCAGTTGGTCCGGAACACTAGAGTCACCCTCCACTGTTCACATGAAGAGTGAAGTTCACTCTTCACTGTGTTCTGTAGGTTTGCAGAAAGTAATAGAGAGATGCTTTTCACGAACTTATAGTTTAAACTTATTTAAACCGGTCTCACATGCATAATAAATCATGGTTTTTTGGTTACCAAATATTTAAAACTTTAAAAGCAATTGAAGCTCCACAAACAAACACCCACTTAGTTCAAAACCCTCCCTAAACCTAACTTATAACTAAGCCTATTTACAGTTCACATTATAAAAATATTTTCTGAGTGTAAAAATATTTAAAAATAGAGGAATGCTATTCTTGTATAATTGTCTTGCTCACATTAAATATGTGGATTTTAACTTTTAATTGAAATTTTTATGATAAATAAATTTTGTAAGAAAATGATAAAGAACAACATTATTATTAAAAACATATCTATTAAATATAATCTAGATGTTAACTCGATACAAGCTTGAGTTACAAGTTTGACATGTATAAACAATAAAATCTTAACAAGTTTGGCTTATGACCCAAGTTCTTTATGACTAAATAATTTAAATTTACCAGAGTCTCAACTTAAATTAAATTTTTTGGATTTGAGTCAAAATTAAATTAAAAAACCCAATTTGAATATAGTTCATAACTTTTACTTTAATATATTTCTAATTAAGAGTATTTTAAGAAGTTTTTATATCAACTTTTCTAAAGATTATTTAGATAAATAATATTTGAGATAAATTGTATCTTATTTATTTATAAATAGACAATTAAATCATCAAATCAAACATAAAAACAATCAATAAAAACAAAACACTAAGCACAAAAACTTGAAAGTTTTCTAAAAACAATTCAAGTCCATCCAAAAAAAGCAGGAGATGTTTAAAATCGTTTCTTTTATCAAATCAAATCAACAAAACAAGGAACGAAAGTCATTTCCTTTAAAAAATTAAATCATCGAGATTAAAAATGTGTTAAAGTGGAGTATTCGAAATTTCTCTTGCTTGCCTTTTCCCTCTAAATCTTTTGAAATGGGAGTCTTAAATGAAGTAGGTGATTGGGACGCACTTAATACGACATAAATAGTTATAGAAGTGCAATTAATTCTGTTAGGTTAGAGGTATTTGTTCATATGCATACAATAGTAAGACAAACATAAAGCTGTGGATGTCTCTAGAAAAAATTCATGAAAATCAGAGTGAAAGAGAGAGGATGTAACAGTACATCCAGAGGGGTCCTGGCAAATTAATTTCGTAAGATCACATTCAAATTCAAATAAATAAAAAAAGAGCGAGTAAATTTGAATATTGATTAATATCACAAACATATCCTTGCATTTATTTTCCTCATCTTAAATAATCAAACACATTTATTTGTGAATTCTTTCCTAGAACAAAAAACCCTAATGAAATATCATAATCATGTTCATGACAGTTAGATTGAATTTCTATGCAAGCAATTTCTGAGATGAGCACACGGCAAGTAATGCATATATTTTGAGATGGGACAAACTCTTTTGAACACGTTCCTTAGTCTAATAATAATGACGATTCACAAAAAGTGAATAATCAAAGAACTCGTTATCATAGAAATTGACAAAGAAAAAGTCTAAATAATCCAATATCAATCTAATTATAAGATTCTTTTCACTTGAAATTTTGGAAAAATAAATCACTTTCTGACACGGTGGTGGGCTTGGTACAAGGTTAAAGAACAGTAGATGAATCGTTGCATAGGTAGTCATTACAAGAACAATTCCTATAAAGATTAAAAGTTGGTTTTAAAGATGTTTGGTGTATCCATAAATTAAAGGGTTAAATGTTAGTAAAAAAGGAAAACAACTAAATTATTAGTAATGGTTAACGAGAAACAATTAAAAACTAATTTGATATGTATTTTTTTATATAAAAAAAGAAGGAGATAAAAATGAAATAATATTGCTTTCTTGGAGGGTAATATTAATTCTTATTTAACCAATTTTATTAGTGATCTTACTAAATTTACACCGCCTGCTAAGAACTTGACAGATTGAAATCACCTGAACACGACTAAAGGCGCAATTAGTGCTCGGAGGTTTGTGCCCAGAGTCATTGACACAATCATGATATTAAGACTTTGGGACCCTTTTAATCAAAATTAAGATTGCATGGCAGCGAAGACCTGACTAAGGGATTGTTGGCTTATAGTGAATCTTAGAATTATGTTATTTATTCGTACGTGACGCCTGTTTGTTCGAGTCTGGTGATGTAGGTTGCCAGCCATTTTGTTTTTTGTATCGATTAATGATATATCATATATGGTCCCTTTTTGGCTTGGAACTTAGTGGCATATTTTTTAATGTGGGGTACGTACTCGTGCTTTGCTAGGCGTCTCAAATTGTGCCAAAATCTGCTAGCTATTAGCTGTAGCCATTGAAGCTCAATGGGATGTTATTTGATTTTTTTTATTTGGTGTTCAGGCCAGCTTACGCGCACCACGATTAATCCACACTGTTCACTGAACATCCTGCAAGCCCAGTGAGCAGGTAAGGCACCGCGGGGGTGACAGATGTGCATGGTAAGGTTCGAACCCATGTGCTGAGGAAGGGGACAAGCCCCTCCCACCGCTAGGTTAAAACCTCACTTGCGATTTTTTTATGGTGCTGTGGTGGGGTTTGAATAGGAAGAAAAGGAGGGAAAGAGGATGAGGTTCAAATCAAGAGAGGGAAAAAAGAACCTGAACCAAACAAAAATCACATCAACTTTTTTATTTTATTACTAGAAAGTCTTTTGAGATAATGTTTTATTATCTCACTGTAGAAGAGATGAAGATAATGGAGATAGAAAATGGACATGTTTACTTGTAATTAAGAAGCTTGAATTTCAAAGGTTCTTTTAAATCTTTAAAACTATTGAAAGGAATAGAAATGTTAAACATTTCAAATCAAAAACATCTATAAGTATAAATAAAATAAAATAAAATAAATATATTTTTTAACATCACCCTTAAAGTTATGATGTAACATCTATAAGTATTGAGAGTTTGCCAATCAGAAAACAAAAACAGGAAATGAAATATGATTTGGTAAAAAAATTTGTAATCTGCAAAGAAGAATAAACAAAAAATAAAGTAATAGTATCATGCTTGAGATGATGACCAACAAAAAGACAATCGATCTCAAAGTGTTTAGTTTGTTCATGAAAAACTGAATTGTGACCAATTTGAATAAAATTCTGGTTGTCACAATACATATGAATATGATGAGAAAGAAAAACTCTCATATCCATAAGTAACGAACATAACCAAATAATCTCATTAGTAGTAGATGTCATAGCATGATACTTTGCTTCAGTTAAAAATTGAGAAATAATAGATTGTTTCTTGCTCTTTCAAAAAATAAAAGAATCACCTAAAAAGATACAAAAATAGTAACAATCTTGTGATCTGTGGGATCATTGCCATGACAGCATCATAGTATGAAAGCATTGCCAAGAAAAAATAGATGAAAGTATATGACTCTAACAGACTATACTCCCAAGGTATCACAAAATATGAAGAATATTTTCTTAGTGAATGATAGTAGGAGAAGTAACAAAATGATTAACAATATAAACAATATATACAATATTTGAATGAATAGTGGTGAGATATACTAAGCTTCTAATAATAGTACAATATAAAATAGGATATGTTAAAGGTAAGTCATTAGAAGAAGAATACTTTGCGTTAACCTCAATAAAAGTATCTATATAGTCTTGTTATTAATAAGTCTAATCCACATAAGAATATTTGCAACATATTTCTATTGAGAAAGAAGGTGACCTTTGGGTGAGTAAACTGCCTTAATACCTAGAAAATATCGAAAATAACATAAATCATTCATTTCAAACTGTTTAGCTAACTCTTTCTTCAAAATTAAAATACCATTAATATTATTACCAATAATAATCATGTTATCAAATATAAAGACATAATGATATGACCTATATTAATACATTTAATGAAAAGAGTAGGATCATGACTACCGGAAATAAATCTAAAAGACGAGATCACAACAAATCACTTCTTAAACCAAACACGAGGTGTTTGTTTGAGATCATATAATGCTTTCTTGAGTTTACAAACAAGCTCAGAGTCATGTGAGACATTAAGAGGGGGCGTCATATAAACTTATTCTTAAAGATCTCCATTCAAGAAGGTGTTTTTTAACATCAAGTTGAGAGATATACCACTAACAAATTGAAGCTACAATAATAAGAATAATAGTTAATTTTACAATAAGGACAGGAGAAAATATCTCTTCATAATCCATATCATACTGTTAAGAGTATCCTTTTGCAACCAACCTAGCTTTATATCGTTTTATAGATCCATCAAAATTAGTCTTGAGCTTATACACCTAATGATAACCAATAACACTCTTACTAGGAGGTAGGGGAATCAAATCCCAAGTATATGTCTCATACAAAGCAAAAGGTTCCTCATCCATAACTTGTTGATAAAAAGGATCAAGAATTAACTTTTTATAGGAAGAAGGATTAGAGAGACGATGAATAAAAGCTAAAAAGAAAGTAAATGATGAAGAATAATAAGAATAGGCAATGTTTAGTAGTTTCATGGACTTATAAATGTGTGTGGATTGACGTAGAGGTGGATCCATAATCTTAAATGAAGCTTGAGAGACTATAGATGAGAATGAAGCTTCAGGTGTGTTAGAGAGTAAAGTGTTAATACATATAGAATGATAAGTATAAATTGATCGAACATAGAGAGGGATATTTAAGATACTAGGAACCTGAGATGATAAATTATTAGAATCTTTAGAAAAAAGAATTAATGTGAATAAGATTAGATTTAATCAAGTTAAGAGTAGTGGATGGAATAGAAAAGAAAGGTATATGCTTGAGAAATACAACATGACAAGACATATAACATTTATGAGTTATTAAATAAAAAATAACGATACCCTTGTTTACCTTCACCATGACTAAACAAGACACAAATAACAAATCGAGAGGATAACTCACTGTGTTCTATATGAGGATGAAGAATGAAATAAGCATAACAGAAAACTCTAAAGTAGGAATAATTAGAGGTATACTTATATAACTTCTTCAAGAGAGAAATACCTGAAATATAAGAAGAAGACCTGTGAAAAAAGAAACAAACATTACTTATAACTGTAAGGAGATAAACTTTTAAAGTTGCTCAGCTAGAGTACTAGGAATGATGATAGAGCTTGATAAAACTTTTACTGTAGTATTATGGTGTGGTGTGGTGTTTTATAACCCTGAGATAGTCTATGAGCATTATATTGTGACTGACTGTGAGGCTTTCAAGCTTGATTTTGTTGTCTCAATTTGGAATATTAAGCCTTTCAATAACTCATCAACAACAAATTCAACAAAAGGTAGTAGAGAACGATGCAAAATTAAACCTTCAAGTCCTTTAAAATTATTATGAAGTGTTGTTAAAAGTTATACCAATCATCACTACTCTCTATGATCAATATAGGCACCACATACATTTAATTTTGTTGATTATGTAAGCACAAGTTGATCCCAAAGATCTATCATAACATAATAAAACTATTGAATACTTATATTCTTCTAGTAAAAAGCTTGTATGCCATTTCTAATTGATATTGCTTTACAAAATTTGATTGTGTGAATAATCTTTATAGATAATCCCAAACCTTGTTTGTTATCTCATACTTTACCAATAGAATTGTTAATCCAAGTAATAATCTTTACATTGTTTACTTTTCATGCATCTATCAAGAAAACATCCCACTCCTTATTATTTTTAGGTATTATATAAGTTTCACTAACATATTCCCACATCCTTTTACACTTAAAAAAATTTCTTATTACATAACTCAAATACAAATAGTTCTTTTCATCCAACTTCACACTCATAAACTGAAATGAATTATCTCTCTCATTAGCCGTAATTAACAAATAAAGAAAATCAAAAAACAAAAGTAACGAAAAACAAGATACCAGATTGTAGAAACTGAACAGATATAACAGAAACTAAACAAATATCTTCTTAAAGTTATACAATTACTTCAAAATAAAAAATTACAGAATCAAAACGTAAATGCCAAATTACAGAAACTAAAAGAAAGGTCAAATACTAGATTTACAAAACTTAAACAAGTATCACTAAAAAAAATCTCGTTCTATAAAACCATTTTTGATACCAAGTTAAAGCAATCCAAATTAACACAAAAGAAATATGAATGTAAGAGAGAAGAAGGCTAAGGTTTCCATTGATAATTTTACCATGAAGTTATTGTTTTAACCTTAATACAAAAAATTATATATATGCTAAACTAAAAATATTACTCTACCTTTAACAAATAAAACAAAATAAATATATTTCTTAACCATTGCCACTAGCAGTTTGACATTTTACAAGCATCAATTAAATGGATTTTCAGTCTATATATGGTGTGATCTGTTTAGCTGCCAAAGAAAGTAGTTAGCCCTAAAGGTTAGAAAAGCGAAAGAATAATCCATATATAGCAATGGTAAGGACCCTTTTGAGTTGCATATGGTGGACCAAGAACACCTGCCATTAATTATCTTCACCTTATTTTCTATGTCCCCACTAAATCGGATCCCTTTCGCCTCTCATTTGACACTGAAATGAAATTTTTAGATTTTGGTCGAAGCAAATGAGAAGAAAGAAAAGAAAAGGGAAAACTTTGGGAGCCCTTTATCACCGTGTGAATTGTTCCATGATATATATATATATATATATATATATATAAATTGTCCTGCTAATTGAGCTGAAAATCACACTAAAACTTGCCCCATTCTTGTCCATCTCTTCTTCGAAGATTTCGCACACACAACATCTCATAAAACTATTATTCTTCTTTTATTATACAATATCCACATATATATATATATATATGCTGTGCTAGATATTCGTAAATTTGAATTTGGAATTTTTCAAAACAGTACTATTTATCCGCAATATTTGATGGCCACTGGGGAGCTGAAAATATTAAAGGTTATTGGTTGGCCGTGACCAGAGGTAACGAGAATGACATGCATTAAAAAGACTTTCGTTTTATGTACGTCTGGTGAGCTTTCTTTTTCAAATTTGTATGGTTTATTTTAGTTTGAATTACGTGCCAATGCCAGCCAACAAGCAAAGTTATTAAATTTGGTCTAGCACCGATTGCGTGATTTAGTTAAATTTAAAATGATTTTATTTTAAGATTTTTTAAATAGAATTAAAATGATGATATTTTTTTTTTAAAAATAATTTTAATTAAATCAATTAAATTTTAGATTAATTGAATCATATCAAATTAACTTCCATCTGATTTAATTTAAAATATAATTTAAAATAATAAATTACTAGAATAATTTGCTGGCTGAGCTGGATTCAGTAGCACCACCAACAAACATCCATCCCTTGTTTTCCTTGTTGATGTATTATCCTTTGAATCTTACATAACCGACTAATACGAGTAGTTTGGGAACAAGAAAAACCTAGACTTTCAAAAATTTAAAGGCAAACAATAAATTTTTGGCTCCACAACAATCTTATGTGAAGAACATTGTCACCATTTGCGGCATAATGTGTTCAATCAAATGACTGTACATGATAAATAAGAGTATTACTTAGTTCATCGCTAATCTTCAAGATTGATTATAGAGGATCATATTGCTTGGTTTCTGTCACTCTCTACAAATACCTTTTGATGGGGACCTATGCCTCCTCTGTCTGACAGGAGAACTACAATTCAGCTACATCTTTTGATGGGGCATAAAAAATTTGTAGTCTTCTAAGAAATGTTGTTTGAATGCTGCTCTGACGTACAGCAGCTGGCTCGGAAGGGAGATAGCTTGTGTTGTTGCAGATGTGCATATGGCGATTCAGGACCGAAGTCATATATAATTTGTTGTGCTTGAGATACCATGTATGGTCATGATAAAGCTCGAAAAAACTTCACTGGACTTCAGCTTTTTTCACGGACAATTATATGTTGGGTGGTGGGTGGGTGTTTCGCAGAGAACACCCCTTATGCTTTTTCAACTTTCAAGTAGATATTATGTAAGAAAAATAGTAAAGAAAGCTACAGTATTTATTTTTTTTAGATGAAAAAGAAAACCCTCTCTCCCCGTACACTTGGGAATATACATAGCTTATTTTAGAAAAAAATCTCAAGCTACTTCCCTAATAAGATGGCAAGAATAGCTTGTCCATGTCACCTATGGTAGGTGACAATTCTAATTGAAGTGTAGATGAAGTTATAGTATATATAATTTAATGTGCTTAGAAAAATAAGAGATGAACGATAACATAAAAGAAGAGCGAGAGAGAGACAGTACTTGAAGTGGGTGTAGGGCTAGGGTTTGATACTATTCAAGTGGGTGCAGGCCTGGTAGTCATTATAGATTTTATACTGGAATATAAAATTTTGTTTATTTTTATTATTTTTAATATAAAATTTTAAAATTTAAGAATATTTATCTCTATACATATCTAGATGTATAAAAATCTTTTAAAAACCTACTATATTTTCATTAACGTTAATATTATATAAGATATATTTATTTTTTGCTAATATTATATTAGAGATGCATTCTCTTTATTAGTATTGTATAAAGAATATTTGATTCTCATTAATATTGTATTAGTGTAAAATATTTATTTTTTATTATTGTTATTAGAAATAAATCACTCTTTGATCTGTTTGTTCAAAAAATATGACAAGGTCAATAGGTTATATATTTTTCTTGAACTACTAGATAAAAAGATTAATAATTTTATGTTCTCTAAGTATTTATATTTTTAATTTTCAAAGAATTTATCATAAAAAGTAAGAGCAAACACTCTTGTTCTTAAAATTTAAAACTAATTCTCTTATTTATTACAACCCCTTACTAAAATTATTGACTTTATCATTTAATAATCTCTAAACCCTATCAAAAGAAATTGTTTTTGCAAGTGTTAAATCTTCTATTATTAACCTTTAACCTTGTAAGCTCTAAAAAATAAAATGTTGATATGAATATGTGATTACTCACTATCCAAACACTTAAAAACTTTATTCCTAATTATATTAGATTTTGAAACTTCATCAAATATATATCTATCATATACATACTTATGTATGTATAGATGGGCCTTTACACAAACACAATTAAATTTTTAGTTATAATAATTTTGAAATAAAAAAACAATATAGATAACATATCAATTTATGTATCAACTAAATGTTTGGTATTGTGGTAATTTTTGTGGTTATAGTTTGAAAAAAGTTATTTTTATAAAAAATATATTTAATTGAGATTGGTTTGGTATTTATGTATGTTTGGTTAAAACTGTAATTGAAATTGAGATTGAACAAAAAAAAATTAATGTGTTTATTTAAAAAAGCTTTTGAAATTGAGGTTATAAAATAATTTAAAAAAATATATTAATATTGATGGTTTTTAATTTAAATATTGTAGATTTTAACTATTGTTATTACATAATGAAATAAAATAATACTTTGTATAAAATATTTTTTATTGTTCAATTAAACTATCTATAATTCCATTACATATGAAATACATTCAACAAGAATTATAATTTTATTGGTTTCTTAAGTATGCAACAACATCAGATAAAATATAATCAAGAATAAAATTAAAATTACAATCAAATTCTGCAAATGTTACATTATCAGTAAAATATAATTAAAAATAAAAAATTTAATTTAATTTTTTTTATTGGATTGGACTCAATTCAATCATTTAATTTTGAACCGTACCTGATCTGGTTAGAAGATTAGAAACATGCATTATTGTTCACTTAAGTGAACAATAGAGAGCAAGAGCTCTCCACGGCTGAAAGCAACATTGTACTGCTTTCAGTAATCCTGCATTTTCAACATAAAAATTGATGGGGCTTATACATATTAAATTGAGTTTTTAGTCGTTACCAAACATTTGTTTCCCACGATTGGCTTCAAATGCAGAAGCAATCATGGAAACAAACAGTCTCTAAGATTTCTCTTAGATGATTTTAAAATTACACCTTACATTGACACTTTTTATTTTTTTAATTTGATATATATTATTATTTATATGATAAATAGAGGTTTTTTTCTCTCTTATAAAAACAGGTATTGTATGCTAGATTATGATGAATCATTTAATACTAAGTTTTCTGTTTTAGGAGATAGCATTTGAGTTTCCTTCTTCTTCTTCTTTTTTCCCTTTTCTTTTTTGTGGCTTTTAAGATGTGTTCGGAGCATGATCAAGAATGCTTTGCATATTTCTGATGTGGATGGTTTAGTGTTTTCAGATAGCAAGGAGTCTTCAGTAGATATTGGATTTGTGGGAACAGTACTCTCTAATGATATTTGAACCAAATGAGCCTGTTAATGAATGAAAATAAGCTCATAGAAAAGGCTGAAACACCTGGTGATGACTTGAAATGCAAAGCACGAGGAGAGCTATGCTTTGATAACGATGAAAAGAATAGTATTTGGAACGAGCATTAGAAGAAGAACATGCTGCTCGTGCTACTCTGTACCTCGAGCACGAGAAAGAGAGAAGTGCTGGTGCTAATGCAGCAGACGAGGCCATGACAGTGATTCTGCGTCTCCAAGAGGAGAAGGCATCAATAGAAACGGAAGCTAGGATGAATTTCAAGAGAAAGAGCTGGTATCACTTGGCAATAATAGTCTATATGATCAAGTAACAGAGCCGCAAATTATGGAGTCATGCACACAATTCAACTTATCAACTCGAGTGAGAAAACATTTCTACCTTTGTGGAATCACATCACGGAAGCAAAGTCATTAAATCAATGCAAGCTCAAGAGGTGGCATCAAAGACAACATAGACCTGCGACCAAACTAAGATTACTTTGTCGTATAATTGTGATGATTCAGAGAAGCATGAATGAAGTTCATCTGATGTAGACTTTGACTTAGGTCCCCTTGTTCACGATGTGATCATGTCGTTGATGATAACAACTAATTTGTCTTGTCAATGCTGCTTCAGATATCCCAAAAACATATGGATCACAAACCTTTGTATAGATTTTAAGGTTGCATCTTTTTTATTTTTCTTTTCAAAATTTTCAACGACTTGAATCTTGTGCCTTATCTTCCTTTCTCTAGTACCTTTCAAAGTGCTGAAGTTATTGCTGCATCTTGTCCCAACTCCTAAAATGAAAACAAAAAAAGGTCCATGCAGAGTTGCATTGCATTACTGGATGGGAATCTTTGAATCTCTCAGATCATAAATTAAGGCATTCATGAAGTTGTTAAGTGCTTATTTTTCAATTGGATTTTCTAGGAAACTTACAACTAATATTAAATTGGCATTACTGAAGTTCAGTAGTTGAATACGTTGGTGATCTGTTGTTGCTTCTGTTTGATAGTTAAGATGAAGTCGACCATTCCTGAAAACCATCCTGCCCTCCAAAGTTCTGGTTGGAGATACTTGTTTTAAGCTTGTGAAAAGTTAAAATCAGTGAATTCAATTAGGCATTTCTTGTAAGCTAGCATCGGCCTTTTAAGATTGTGCGTACGTATTTGGTCCGTTAAATGCTATATTAATCTGGGTTCCAAATCACTTCTGCCTCCCACCATATCCTCTATTTTCGTAAGGCTACTGCTGATCTTTGTGGTGCAACTTATTTCTGTAACAGTTTCTGCTGGTCGCTGAGGCTTTAAATTTTCAGTTTAAGTCAAAGAAAAGGCGGTGGCGAAGCCTTTCTTGCGTGTTCGTCAGGATTGGGATTGGAGCACATAAACCTTTTTCCCACTGTTCTTCAGTTGCTGCTGATCATGCAGTTTTCTGTAGAAGGAACCACTTTAGTTGTAAAAACTATTACATGTACTCGGAAAAGCTGATAGCAGCACCAGACAAACAGAAATGGCATATAGCTTGTAATCAATAATGGAATCAGTAGAACCCTTCTTTTTTATTAATTGGAATTACTATTTTCTGCTTTAGATTATGGTTCCATGAATGAAGGAAAACAGAATTTGTATACATATATACTGTAAGAACTTCCTAATTTTGGGTTTTCAGCCAAAAATAAAAATTAAGAAGCGTGTTAAATATGAAAATCATATGATAATAATTTATTCAACTATTGAAGTGAACCAATATGACTCTCTCGTCACATGTTCAAATCCTTTTTCTAAGTACTCGAATTAAAAAAAAAAAAAACCCCAACACAAGAAGAGGTTGGAGAAGCCCCTTAGTGGTAACCAAGGGCTAACCACTAGCTAATAATACTAATCCGGGTTGATTAGGTCTAATCAAGTTTAATTCAGATAATATTAATATGAACCGGTTTAAAATACTGCTCACCTGAGTTTCATATCAACAATCAAATATGTGTGGATTTGAAAACAATACTTGAAGTTATTCATAGGTTTATAGCATTTTTTTTTTATTAATGATCTAAGTTTTTTTTTTCAAAAGAAGGATTCTCTTAAATTTTAATTCCCTAATAAGGTGTAAATTTATTCCTAAAATAAGGTGTTTTTGCCACATAAGCACCAAATAATATGATAAATATATTTAAGCCATATAAGCACGTGTTAAAATTTTTCTAAATTGTTTAATAAAAAATAAAATAAAAAATAGCTTTCCAGGATGAATATATAAATGATAAAACAAAATTAAAATTTAATTTTGAAAGAACTTCTAGTTTATCCACAAAAATTCAATTATTTTTTGTAATCTGTAGTTATAAAACTTAGATCCATCCCAGGTTAATTCGAGATTTAAGTGACCCAAATTTAGACTAATCTAGATTGAATAAATAAAAAAATAAATTGACATGGCCTGGCCTAGTTAAAATTTAGGTAGGTTAGAGTAAAACTCAATTCTAAATTTATTGATTTTTTTTAGTTTTTTTTTGTTAAAACAATATGGTTTTTATATGTTTTAATGTTTTAGGTTAATTTGAGTTGATGTTCTCGACTCATGACATGAATCTTGATTTAAATAGACATTGAATCGAGTTTTAAAACTATATTTCAATCGTAAAATGTGTTTGTCTCTTTGATAGCAAGTTAAACTCATTTAACTTTTCTTTTTTTCATTTTACTTTTAATAGGTCAAGAAGAAAAAGAGAGAACACAAATGGGGAGTAGCAAAGTAGATATAAAAACAGAAAGGAGAAAAGAAAGAAGTTTAGCTAACAATAAATAAACAAACAACTTCACTTTTCATTATGTAGTTTATGTAGTCCTGGATTTAGACTAGTTTGAATTGAATAAATAAATAAAAATTTAGTATGACTTGATCTAGTTAAAAATTCAGGTGAATCTAAGGCCATGTTTGTTTTTTAAAAAACAGTTTATGAAAAACCATTTGCCAAACTTTCCTGTGTTTTGTCATTAGAAAAGTTGATCAACGAAAAATATTTTTTAGTCAATAAAAAACACTTTCCAGTCAACGGAAAACACTTTCTGGTCAATAAAAATATTTTTTAATAAAAAAAATTTGACTTGGTTTTCAGGAAAGTGTTTTCCTTTTTAGCTGATTTTGTTTCCCTAAAAATAGTTTTCAGGAAAACACTTTCCAAACTTTCTTGTGTTTGTTTTTTAAAAAGTGGTTTTTAGAAAATCAATTTCCAAACTTTCTTGTGTTTATTTGTTGTTAAGAAAGTTGGTAAATGAAAAACACTTTCCGGAAGTTGTAAAAAATTTAGAAACGTCATTATTTGCTGATTATATCAAATTTGTTCCTCAAACTTTTGATTGCTATATATATTTTGTTTTGAATATTAAAAAATATAGATAGAACAAACTTACTTAGCTTTTTTTCCTTTTCATTTTATTTTTAAAAGGCCAAGAAGAAAAAGGAGAGAATACAAACAAGGAGTAGCAAAGGAAACCCAACACAAACATAAAAAAGGAAAGAACAAAAGAAAGACATTTAGCTAATAATAAATAAACAAACATTTTCACTTTTTATTATGTAGTTGGTAAAATTGGTAATATAATATCAGTAGTTAAAATAAATTAAATTTTAATAAGGATTAAATTCTCTCCCTATGCCCTATTATATAAACACTTAATATAATACTATCCAAGAAAAGGTTGAATAAGAAAATTTAGATTCTAGTATAATTATATATTGTCCTGTTTTATGCTATCAAGTATAACTCTCAATTTAACTATTGATTTAGATGGAAATTTAACCAAGAGCTTTTAACAATAACATTTTGAATAATCTTGTATTTTGTGTGATGTAACACTTTTCTTTTTGGTTAAATAAAGAACATTCAAACTTATTAAAATATAACTGACTTTGTGGTGTTATTCCTTATACTTCTCATTCAAGAATTGATATTCATAGGATGAGTGTTCTTAGTCCAATAATGTTTGTGATTTGAGATAAGTTTTCATTATATCACACTCCTATAAAACCTGATTTTTTGGCTTTCTAAGACTTATGTTTCTTACATATAGGTTACGTGAGCACGAGATTTATATCAATTGATATCGAAGCTTGGCTTAATTTATCAAGTTATGTCCTCTTTATTTTTGTTTCTTAAATTTTTTTTTTACATGTGTATTCTTCTTGTTTTTCTTTTGTCTCGTTTTAAGTTTGATTTGGTTAAAGTTCTATTTAATCCTATTTTTTCCTCTTTTTTGCTTATTGTTTAGTTTTGCATTAAGGATCATTTGATATAAAAAAGATTCCAACATTTTATTTTGTCCGCAATATCTTTTTAGAGTAAAAAAAATTCACAACAAAAGGTTCACTGAGGAAGAGAGTACAAAGAAGGGTTGTCGTTCAAGAACACACAGACCTATCAATTGTGTTTGGGGTTTTAAGAAAACAATTTGATAAGTTAAAATATTTATTTTATGAGTGGAAAGCTTCAAAGTAGAGAGGACCAATAACACTGAAATGACAAAAGATAAAGAGAAGGATTGCTATTTTCATACAAAGTTGTCAGAGGATAGTGTTAGTAAGAAAATAGTCCTGAAAGCTTAAACAAGAGATTTATAAAACATTTATTGTATCTATTAGTGATTTGAAGATGAATTATTTTTAAGAGATAAAAAAAGATATGATCTAAGAAAAGGTTGGACAAGAAAATTTGGATTCTAGCATAATTGTATCCATTGTCTAGTTTATGTTATTAGGTATAACTTTCAATCCGACTGTTGGATCAAGTTGAAATTTAAAGTTTTTAATCATGATGTTTTGAATAAACTTGTATTTTGTATGATGTAAATATTTTTTATTTCGTTAAACAGAAAACAATCTGACTTTTTAAAGTATAACTAATTTTATAGTGTTTTTTCTTATACTTCTTATTTAGAATGAGGATTCTTATTCCAGTACGAGTGCATTGTAAAAGTTTTTCATTATATCAAATCTGATTTTTTTGGTTTTTCGAGATTTGTCTTTCTCATACATGGGTTATGTGATCATATGATCATGAGGTTCACATTATAATCTTTATAAGATTTGCACCTTAAGCAAAGATACAAAAGAAGATATATTTTCTTAAGATTTTACAAAATTCTCAAGTCATTGAAAAATATTCCTAAAAAAATGACATGGAAAATTTAGATATTATATGACAAAAATATACCCTATTTTAGTAAATAATATTAAAGATATATGATTTTGTAAATAAGATTTAAAAACTATTTAATTAAGGAAAAAAATACAAGGTTGTTCAAGATCATTATTGAGAATTTTTTTTAGATATAGATCATAATTAAAAAAAAAGAAACTTGTTCTAAATTATAATTAAAAAAGGAAAAAGTTCAATGTAGATCCTTGAAAATCCAAACTAAAATATGCTTATCAAACCCCTCATTTCAATTCATATAATCTAGGGAAATATATTTAAACCCATTTAAAGGTGAAGTTACACTTGGTTTTGAGTTTTTCAGTAACCTAAAAATAAGTGCAGAACTGATCAATAACCTGGATTTTTGAAAGTAAAAATTTCTATTAAATAGAAATTTTTTAATGGTTTTGCATATCAACTCAATGATTTATAAGTTAGGTTTTGAATCAATGAATTAGCTCAGTAATTTATTAAGTTAAGGCATAACCTTGAATGAATTAATTGAATTTTTTTAAAATAAAAATTAAATTAACCATATCAACTTATTTAATTCATGATCAAGATTTTGAACAAGATAATCTATATCAACATATAATAAATAGTCACTTATCTGTCTATCTTACAAATGGATTGGCTGATAAGTAATAGTTCAATTCATTATATGTTTGACATGGTGATAGTTTTTGCTATTATGATTTATTTTTAAAACATAAAATTTAAAAAATATATAAATTATAGATTGTGTTTAATAAAGATGCAAGAATTTTAAGTGAAACTATGCAAAACTATATAATTATTTTATTAACCAAACGTGAAAGAATTTATGGATGAGGCAAGACACAACCTAAACCACATAAAACACAACAAATGACTCTTAGTTGTCTAAGACAATAAAAATAGGCATTATTAATTAAATATACTAAATAAGGAGATTAATGACTTCTAATAGAGATAAAACTGTAAGGGTGAAGACTTCTTCTAGAATCATGAAAAAAATACCCAAAGCAGCTATTGTCCCTTCATTTTTTTTTAATTTTTTTTTGGATTTTTTAATTTATTAATAGCACACGTTTTGTTTTTGTCACCTCCTGCTTCGATTTTCTTTTAAAAAAAATATGTGTGGTACTTAAATATTTAATTATATTTCCATAATTGTTGAAGTCCATCTTTAGCCAAGTTGAATCGGTCACCGGCCATGTATAATTTTTCATGACACAAAAGCCCCCAACTATCCTTGGATTTTACCCGTTAACGAGGATAAAACTGTACTTTACTCTATGTTATATGTATTTTAGGTCAGGTTTTCTAGAAACAAAAATAATTAAAATTGAGAGAGAGATTAACATATTTTATACTTTGATAATTCCTCTATTTTCTGTTAATTAAATAGGGTTTAGTGTTAAAAGCTTCTTCTATATTCTCATATCATTTTGCGTATCTCCCTCTCTCTAACTCACTGTAGGTAAGTCTTTTTCTTTTTTATTATTTTTTTCCTCTAAAGCCTCTTGTGCTTATATTAAACTCTCTGCTAATCTCTCTTAACTCCACATCTTGGTTTCTATTCTTTATCATTATATTAAACATAACACATGAACCATAAAGAGTACTACATTGTTAATTCACATTATATTCAAAGATTTATATTAAAAATCCATTCTTTGTATTATTTATACATATATATTTGTCCTCCATTAAGGAAGAAATCAAGAAAGTCTGGTTCTTGAATCTTGATTTTGAAGATTCAAAGATGGGTCTTTTTGACGAAGGTGGATTCTGTTTCTCCTTGTTTACTTGATTCATGCACAAGTACCCCCAGAACCTTGGCTCTGCAACACTGTTGTGTCAAATGCAACAGATAACAAAAAGAAACTAGAGGATTTCATTACATGTAGTTACATACCAAGATAAGTATTTGTGTGTGCGCGTGTTTGCATGTGCATTTACTTAGGCAACCCATATCTTTAATGTCAGGCAAGGTAATAGGCCTGTGAAACCGTTGTCCATTTAGAAAAAGCAAAGTCTTTTTTGGATCAGCATGTCTTTATCATCACTGGAGTTTAAAGGGTTGTGTGTGTCACCTTATCTTTTTGCTGTTACATTCATGGTAGTACTCTGGACAAATTCATGGCCTTGACAGCTATAATTATGTACCATTCATCACTGGTCTTGGGCTTTGTATTTTCCCCTTGTCACTGGGAGTTATTACATCAACTGAGGTTGTTGTTGATGAACATCAAACAAGTTTCTTATGTTTCATTAATGCATTACTAGTATTGTATTTTAATTTCTACTCGACTGCTATCTGCGTTCAGCATAGCGATTTTATTTGCCTTTTAGGCTTGTATAAATCCTACTCAACTTCTTCCGTACAGGGTTTGTGATCATTTCTTGAAACTATGGCGTTTCTTTAAAGTCTTAACCATTTGGATTTTGGATAGAAAAAAAAGTTGTGCTTTTTGGCAATATCCTTGATGAGTTCCTTTTTATTCCATCTTCTGCCATGCAGTTACTTTCACCTGCAAGTTCTGTTTGTTTGTTGATCTCTTTGAACTCTTTCGTCATTGCGCTTTCACTTTTCTTTGTTAGATTTTTTGCTTGGATTTGTCTGTAGTGAAGTGTGCAAATAGGATAATTTCGAATGGTTTTATAGGGAAGGACAAACTGATGTGGGGTTACTGAAAAGGAGTTGGAAATGGCATCAACTTCTTGTGCTAAGCAGAGTCCACTGCCCATGACAGAACCAGTTATGAGCTATGTTCAGTATCCAGCACCTGGGGCCACATATGAGGATGTTATAGTTAGCACTAAGCTTTTTATGGAAACTTTGGAGAAGTTTCATGCAGCCATGGGAACCAAGTTCATGTAAGATTCATAATAAACTCCACATTTGTTGCTGTTTCAGCTTAGGGATTGTTTTTTTATTGTCTACTATTTGTAATTTAGATGCCACGTTTATGCTTCTAGGATCCAAGTTCTGTGCAAGCACTTCGTTGTCATCCTTTTTCTCTCTCTATCCTTTGGTATTCCTGTCTCATGTTCCTGTTTCACTATTGTCAGCTCCATTGCAAGTCACTTCTTTTAGTTAGTAACTGAGTCACAAACCTGTTTAGTTCATCTACGAAGTTCAATTATTGGAATTTCCATTATGGATAGTCGTGGACAAATCTTAATCTTGTATTTGTTACAAGTTAGTTGGAAGGTTAAGAGAGAGGCGTTAATTGTACAGTATAATTACAGAAAGCAGAAAAGTAGAGCAAAATTTCTTCATTTTTGGTAGTTTTTGAACATTTTTATAGTTGCAATGCAAAGATAAACACCAAGGTTTCCTAAATCTGGCCCGTTGCTTTTGAACATACTGCAAATAATTTAAGCATGTACTCCTTTCTCAATCAATCCAATCAGGAAAGTTCATAAAGATGATTGCATTTTCAGCGCGAGAATTTATCAAGTTTCAAAATGTTAATGGAGGGGATTGCAAAATTTAGCTTCTTAGACCTCGAGCTATCTGTCCCATCATTGCATTCCGAACTGTGTTTTTTTTTTTTTTTAATTGTAGGATCCCTATAATAGCGGGCAAGGAACTGAACTTGCATCGGCTTTTTGTGGAAGTGACGTCCCGTGGTGGTATTGAGAAGGTAACATGAAACTGCTTTAAGTTGTCTGATTCATTTTTTCTTGAATAGTTTGGATTATAAATTGTGTAGGTGGAAGACTTAGGGTCCAGTTTTGTCATGCACGTGAGCATTCTTCTGGAATTGGTGCACAGAAGTTTTTCTTAAAGACTCGTGAAACTAGATTGCCTTTTGCAGGCATCATGTAGAATCTCTTGTATATAAAGCACTGATGTGGATTTCGTATCTATATCCCTTTAGTTGTCGAAAAACTAAGAGCTTATGGATGTGTCTCAAAGAGACCATCGCTTCATCTTCCTCTGGATACTACAGATTCTACAGCATCCTGTTTCTCGAACAGGGTTATTGCAGTGGCAATGCCAAAATCATATGTTTCCTGCATGTTTTGCTTCCACAATGTTTTCAAGCAATGTCTTCTATCACCTGACTTGGCACAAGTCGTTAGCTCGTAATATTGACTAATTATGAAGTTATTATATACTTGCCTACTTTAACTAGATTTACCTTTGGTTCCTAGGTGACTTTGATACTGACTTCTGACTTTCTGCAAGATACAGCTGTTGGCAACGCGCAATTTTATGATACACAGTTGGAGGGCTTACTCATCCCCCTCCAACAAACCGAAACCTGATTGCGCAATACAATTTGTGGCTCATTTTCAAATTTAATGTCCATAATGTTTCTTTATGAAATGGAATCTAATTGCCTCTAGGAAGAAGGATGTCTAGATTAAATTTACTTCAGATTGAATAATGATTTCTGGCAAACAAAGAATAAATTGTTTCTAGAGATTAGCCATGTGGCCGCCCAGTGACATTGATTTGCCTAATGAATTTGCAGATTATTAGACAGAGAAGATGGAAAGAAGTGACTTCTGTTTTCAACTTTCCATCTACGGCCACAAATGCATCTTTCGTGCTGCGCAAGTACTATGGTTCCTTGCTTCAACATTATGAACAGCTTTACTATTTTAAGGCTCGGAGTTGGAGCCCTGTCTCTCCTGGTGAGTGCACTGAAGAAACCCTTCTTCAATACTTGGTTTGGGATGTTCATGTTTAACACCACACTACTTTTGTAGTTCCTTTGCAGAGTCCATTGATATCACAATGTTCAGCTCACGTGACTGTGCAGCCGTCACCAGAATACCAAGCTGCTGCAGTCAAGCAAAAAAACACAAACACTGCCGAGTTGCGTGGAGGTCTCTCTTCTTTCTTCAACCTCTGCTTTGTCATTTTTCTCAAAGTTTTACCTAGGATTGGAAAATTTCCCCACTAACAAACATGGATTCAACAAATCTCTAGTAATTTAATTGCTGATCTGCTGAAAATCTTGTCAATAATTGCATACTACGTAGAAATAATTAAATGTCAAATTGGCTTTAAAATGGCTGTTTTTGGAATATGCAGAATGCTTCACAATTATCATGGGAAGTACATTTTTTTCTGGTAGGAAATGATTCTGACAATTTGGTTTATGTATCTGCTATTTTCCGTGGAAGAAACAGGAAAAAAGAAAAAAGAAATTTTGTTGCAGCAAGGCATTAGCAAACCCTCCGAGTTTTGTTTCTTACAATCTCTGATGTTTGTTTCTTTTTCCATGTCTTCTATGCTCATTTAATGAGAAGTCCATGCTATGTATCGAGATTTAAGTTCAGATGCATTTTCAATCTGATTTTGCCTGCTTGTTAGTTGCCTTTACATGTGCCTATTTCTAACTGATATTCCTTGAAAAAATTGTAGCTTCTAATGAGGTGTTGCTGTCTTTCTTACAGTTGTAGCAATGCCAGGATCATCTGCAAGTCCTCCAGTGGTGGGGGTAATTGATGGGAAATTTGAGGGTGGGTATCTTGTTACTGTCACGGTAGGTTCAGAGAAGCTCAAAGGTGTTCTTTATCAGGCACCACAGAACCAATCATGGCAAGTGCCACAGCCTCATGTTGTGTCTGCCAACAATAGTTTTAATACAAACCCTGGACCATCCGCCAGGAATAGTGGTAATACAAACCCTGGACCAGGTACACGACGCCGGCGCCGTAGAAAGAGAAGTGAGATAAAAAGAAGGGACCCCGCTCATCCAAAACCTAACAGAAGCGGCTACAATTTCTTCTTTTCTGAGCAGCATGCAAGACTCAAACCACTTTACCCAGGGAAGGATAGAGAGATCAGTAGGATGATTGGTGAGCTATGGAACAAAATAAATGATTCTCAGAAAGCGGTATGAAATTCTGATATCCCTTGTATGATTGCACATCCTTTATGTCCCCATTCCTCCTCGTTAACCTTGTTAGTTCATTGATTTCTCTGTGATGATCAGGTTTATCAGGAAAAAGCTCTTAGAGATAAAGAAAGATACAAAATAGAAATGGAGGGTTATCGAGAGAGACTGAGAACGGGGAAAGTTATTATTGACGCAGTTCCACTGCAGCAGTGGATACCAGGTAAAGATTCCGAGATGGTGGAAGCAAGTGTCAGAACTGAGGAAACTGGAAGGGGGTCTCTTCAGAATGAAGTCTGTTCCAGTGAAAGTGATTCTGAGGATGATGATAGAACTGCAGAAAAAGATTCGGACATGGAAACTTCTCCAGTATAGGGATTGGGTGCTGATTCTGGGGACATAGATATTGTGGAGACTTCAGCTGAGGTGACAGGTTTTAAGTTATCCAAGAGAGATGAGGATGTTGGAAAGGCTGGCAACTCAACCATGGAAAACTAGGATAGCACTGTACTTGAGACTCGGAAAGAAAACGCACATGGTGACAGACATTGAAACTCTTACGGTAATTTTACCTTCTAGTTTTCCTAATTGCCTAGAACTCATTCCTTTTATTTTTCGGAGGTAGTGTTAGTCATGATATAGTGTAGAGCAGGAGTTTTAAATCGAACTTCTGACAGATTTGTGGTGAGGTGAAATCTTGACGCGTTTGTCGAACATTGCGGTTTCATCTCTCGACCTATGCTCTAATTGCAGTTTCTGGAATGATATTTTATGAGAGTTAGATCACAAATGTGATAGTGATGTGTTGCATACAGAGATCCTAATGCTGATACAATAAATTTACAAGTGTGATTTACATTTCAGAATCATGCATATTCCTCGATAGCTGTCTTTCATTAATGAATGCAAGCTTCTGCCTTGTAGCTAGCCTTTGTCCAAGTTGGCAACTTATGGTAAGCTCTAGTTCATAGTCAATTTATCCAGCTTAATGTTAGAGCAATTCAGGAGGGAAATTTGTAGGTGGAAACAACGAGCATTGAAATCAACTTTATATAGTTAGCCACTTTTTTCTATCTTCGCCTTGAGTCAATCTCACCTGCTATCACAACCTGATCCAACCTGATCCCTGGATATATAACCGGCATACAAACAAGGTTACTCTCTAGGTTTCTAAACCTATACAAATCTAAATATCACGACCTGATTTTCAAATTCATAACTAGTATATAGATAAAGTTTTCCTTCAAGATTGTATATCTATATAAATCCAAATTTATATACAAGCATATCATTTAAATAACTCAATCAAAGTTTAACGAAACAATAATAATAAAATTAATTTCATAATATAATTTGATTGTTTTAGTACAAGAGTTAATACAAATTCAAAATTGTGAAGTACCAATTAAACATAAAAAGTACAAATTACAACGAAAAAGCAAATTCTGAAAGTCTAACAAAAATAACTTGCTAACAAGCTATAAACTTGAAAAGATAAATAATGAGAGAGTGAGTTTAACAACTTAATTAGTAGATAACGTTCAATATATATACACGAGGTAATATATATATATATATATATATATGTGACTCTAGGTTCTTATAAGAAGGATTCTCAAATAGGTCATAACAAAAATATCATAAGATAAAGCTCGTCAGAAAATTAAAATGCAATGAGTATAAAGCTTCGTACTGTGAGATGATTAATCCACATAAGTTAATGATTCTCTCGATCAATTAGAGTTCAAATATCATGTGTACAAATATTAATACTACCATGTTAACATGAGTATTCTGACTCATATACCATATATTCATAATCATAATCAAATAGATATATTTATATCTCAACGCTCAACTCATGATATTAATCAAATAAAAAGTTATCAATTCATAAGTCAACTCAAAATATATATTGGTTCACATCAAAAATTCAAATTCAAAAATCGATTATGCTTTGTCATAACAATGATAATAATCAACATATATATTATCAAGAAACATGATCCAATTCATATTAACAACTCAAATATTTACAATATTTCTTATGCGTATGAAAAATTATCTAGTCACCTGACTCAAAAGCGAACCAAAGTAAAAAATAGATACCGAAGAAAATTCTACTAATATCCCTCATGTAAAATATTAGGATTATCTAAACACAAAGAAGACATATTCAAAAATGACTTAAAAAGAACATACAACCTATTTAATACATTTAACTAAGGGTTTATTTCATTACCTTTTATGTTTTTAAACTAACTAGTCATTTTTTTCAAAAATTAAAAATTTGGATGTTTTTTCAAATTCTAATTCATAAGAAAAAAAAAACTTGATAATAATCCACTAAATAGCCCTCAATTATTTATTAAACTAATTTGAAAAGGCTAATACTACAGGTAGGGACCAATTTGTAATTTTATCAATTTGAAGGACCAAACTAAAAATATCATAAATTCATGACTATACTTTAATTTTGCTCATAATCCACCTTCAATTCTATCCAAAATATCTAATTATGCTTTAAGAACCATTCTGGAATTTCATCAAATTTTTAGGGGTCAAATTGTAATTTTATCAAATTAAAGGACCAAACTAAAAATGTTATAAATTCATGGATATAATGAAATTTTGCCTGTAATTCATCCTCAATTTTATCCATAATCTTGAATTATGCCTTAGGGACTAATCTATAATTTTTTAAAGTTCAGATACTAAACTATAATTTTCATAAAGTGCGGAACCAAACTGAAACTTCATCATCCTTAACCTCAAACCCAGATTTTTTCATAAATCACCTACTGATATGTCAAGATCTCTAACTCAAATTAACTATTTAAATAAACTATAACTCAAAATAATCTTTACCTAAAATCTTCAAAAGTCAACTAAATAACTCATTATCTATAACAATCAATCCATAATATTCAAATCAAGTCATCAATTAAACCAAAAAGAAAAATCTTTAAAATTGTAATATTTAAAAAAAAAATTAAAGCTAAAGAAAATACATTTACACACATCAAAGTATAAATCTTACTTTTTAAACTTATTTTCTCTCTAACTCTTTTCTCCTTCATTTATCTTTCTCTCTTTTCTCTTCTTATTTTCTTTTTCTTCTCTCTTGCCTGTTTTTCACTCTCAATTTCAAATATCTCCTTATCTTTTCTTTTTCTATTTATACTTACCACAATACACCTTATTCATTTATACATATTTCTAAGCCTCTAATAGTTTTGTTATTGTTTTCTATTCTTTTTCATTTTCAAAACATCACACCAAAAAATGCAAACTCTCTCTCTCTCCCTCTCTCTCTCTTTCTCTATGTCTATAATAAACAAAACAAAGTTCTATGTAACATGATAAAATAAAGTAATTGTCTTAAATACAAGAGTTAAATATAAATTTTGTAATTATAAAGCTCTAACTAGACATAATGGAATAACATTAATTACAATAAAATAACAGGTTTTGAAGTATAACAAAATTAATCTATTAACAAGCTATACACCCTAAAAGAAAAAATAATGAGAGGATGAGTTCAAAAATTTAGTAAGTGGATAACATTGAATATACATATACAAGATAATACAACAATGAGGAATACACACACACACACACACACATAAATATGGCTTTAATTCTTCATAGTTCAACCTTCAATATATAAAAACTCTTTAAAACTAGAGATAATCTTTTTGTAGTACTCTCCCAAACTACATCAACCAATGATGTTGCATATTTTCCAAATTAAAATCCTAATTTCATTTTTTAAAGCCAAGAAAGTGTTCTTAATAGGACATTAAGTCTCTATTAGCTTGTAATGCATGTTATTCAAATAACAATAACCAAAAGAGATTAAATGGATTGCATATGCTAATTTGTTATTTTTCTTTAATAGTACCCGATAGGCTTCTACAAACTAATCCTAAAATCCTTCAAGATATTGAATTCCCTATCATGAATCAAGTTTATTTCCCTACAGAACTTTTTTGTGTTGATCAAGTTTTCCATATAGGCTTGTGAAACATGCTGCTCTTTATCTTTATAGGAATGAAAACATAAAGATGGTTAATGATCTAACACAATAATATAACCTGACATCATTTTTTCTTTTATTGGGTACTCACTAATGGTCTTCATATCCAATTCTAAAAGAAGAGTTATCCCCTTAACTCTGCAATAACTTGTCATGGGTTTATGTACTACAAGTTTGAGTTATGTTGTCTTGCTATTATGATGGTATTTCACATCAATTCCTAGAAAGTGATTGTGTTTTTCCATTTGGATAAAATATATAGTTTCATTAATCCATTAAATAAATATATGTGAATGTTTAATAACAATCATGGACTTTACTTTAGGAATAGAAGTCATTCCTACAAATAAAATAAGGTAAAAAAAAATCCAAGGCAATACTCACCAACCATCTATCTATTCAAGTATATTCAGAGCTTCAAGATCTTAATGACCCCTTGAAAGAATTCATTGAAGTTTCAAGTTCTCAATGATCCTCTAAAAGAATTCATTAAAGTTAATGTCTTTAAAGATCCTTTAAAAGGATTCTCTAAAGTTTCAAGTTTCTAAGAAATTCCTTTAAAAAGGTTCATTAAATGTCAAGTTACTAGGGATCACCTAAAATAATCACCACCTGATTTTTAAACTTACAGGTATCTCCTTTTAAAAGATTCACCTAATTTCATATCACTAGATATCACCTAAAAGGATTACCAACCCGTTTTTAAGATTGCAAGGATCCCTCTTAAAAAGTTTCACTAAATCTCCAAGCCTCTAGGGGTTCCCTTGAAAATGTTTACCTAAATCCCCAAATTCATTAGCTATGAAGTGTTCCAATGCAATACAAAATTCTTGAATCTGATAAAATACATAAATTTAAAAGTTAGGATTAAAAAAATTGAGAGAATTTGAAGAGAAAAAGATTGAAAAAAGACAAGAGAAGAAAAAATGAAATAAAAAATCCTTTAAAAAAATAACTGAGAAAAAATTAGAAGAAAAAAGGACAAAAAGGCTAATAAAAAAAAACCTTTTTCTCTAACCCAAAAGTTACCATAGAAATAACATGAATTTTCATCCTCCTTGGTTAAGATAATTTAATAATAACATAGACGATCAAATTCATTATATTATGAAGCTTTTAAAAGGATGCATTTTCATAAATCCTAAGCTATGGACATGGAATAAAGCTATAATGGACCAAATCACTACTATCTTTAAATTTTTCAATCCTAGTTACTACCTTTTTCCTTTACAAATCCACCAAAAGTAACCAAGAATACCAACCTAATAGTCAACTCAAGACCTAACATGAAAATCACAAGCTCTAAAAAAATAAAAATAAAATCCCTGGTAATAAAAAAATTAATGCCATATTAAAGAAATAGAAAAAACAAAGTAACATGTTAAAGAAATAAAAAAGACAAAATAATCTTGTATTATGTTTTATGTTACAGTAATAGATACACACAGACACATAACGAGGAAGGGTGATGGCTATTAAAACTGAAATTTTACAATCTACAATCATTATTGGAGTTGGATTCTGCAATTTATATGGCAAGATGTCTGTGTTGCAGGAGGAGTCTATGTTGGAATCGAAATTAATTTATCATGTTGGAATCAAAATTATTTTGTTGCTTTCCTCAAATACTCCCCCTCAAGTTAGATCAAGGGGATTAATTAAGCCAAGCTTGGATAGTAGACGATGAAAATGAGCTGATGTTAGAACCTTTGTAAATATATCAGCCAGTTAATCATGACTACGGGTGTAACATGGTTTGATAATCCACGATTCAATTTGTTGACGGATAAAATGAAAATCAACTTCAATGTGTTTAGTTGTTTTGTTGAATATAAAATTAACTGCAATTTGCATGTCAACTTACTGCAATTTGCATGTCAACTTAATTATTACAAAATAGAGTTATTGGAATTCTGCTAGAAAATTCCATATCTGACAAAAAAACCTTTAAGCCAAATTAATTCACATGTCATAGATGTCATTGTACAATACTCAGTTTCAACACTAGAACGTGTAACAATATGTTACTTTTTACTATGTCAAACAACTAGATTACCACCAACAAACATGAAAAAACCAGTGATTGATTGCGATTAATAGCATTGCTAGTCTAATTTAAATAATTATATCTAGTAATCTAAGTATGACCATAGTTAATTATAACAATCTCACAAGTAGCAAATCCCTTTAAGTAGCGTAAAATTCGTTTAACAATACTCAAGTGAAAAAAATATAGAAGCATACATGAACTAACTAACAAGGCTCACTGTGTAAGTGATATCAAGTCATGTAATAGTAAAATAAATGAGTTTACCAACAAGATGTTGATAGTAATTAATAGACTAGAGAGGTTCACTAGTTGTTTCAAGCTTCAATTTACTACAAAATGGAGTAGGGACAGGTTTGGCATCTATCATCTTGGCATCTTTATTCAAATCAAGAACATACTAACGATGATTAAAGAATAATTCTTCATGCAAAATAGTTATTTCAATCCCAAGAAAGTATTTCAAACTACCAAGATCTTTAATTTGAAAACATTATTGTAGAGTAACCTGGAGGTGAGATATTGATTTACCATCTTTTCCCATAATAATAAAGTCATAAACATAGACAAAAACCATTGTTTTAGATGTTGGTCCAAGATGATAAAATAAAAGGAGTCTATATTACTTCATCTGAAGCCAATATCGTTAAAAACAACACTTAATTTTGCATGCCAAGCTCGTGGAGATTACTTCAACCTATAAATGGATTTGTGAAGTCGACATATTAAGTAAGATATGAATTTTGAGGGTAATCAGGGGGTAACTTCATGTAGACTTCTTCTTCAAAGTTTTCATGCAAAAAAGGCATTCTTAATATCCATTTAACATATCAACCATCTATTATTCACAATCGCTAAGATCAAAGCATGAACAGTGTTTATTTTTGCAACAAGTGTGAAAGTTTCCTTGTAATGTACTCTGAAGGTTTGAGTGTAGCTTTGAGCCATAAGACATGTTTTGTATTTTTTAAATGACCCATCTGAGTTGAACTTGATTTTATACACCTAGCGACTACCGCAACATGTTTATCTTTAAGAAGTTTGACAACACTCCAGGTTTTGTTTTGATCAAGAGCTTGCAGCTCATCATAGCCTACCGCCATTCATTTTGTGAATTTACCTTCAAAAAATTATATGGTTCATGCATATCACAGATAACAGTAAAAAAGTTAATATGTTATACTGAGAGATGATAATATATAAGGTAATTAGAGATAGGATGTTTTGCTACATAAGTTACAAAGTCTTATAACTTTGTTGGAAGAGCACAGTGACAGTTAAGATTCCTACAGGGCTGTAGAAGGGGAGAATAATGGGCAGGATTACCTTCAAAATCCATGGTAATAAGAATAATAAAGGGGTGATGAGGAGACTAATCAACAAAACCATCTTTATATTTTGAGATGACAAGAATGACAGTTCTCAAGTCAGAATGCATATCTACAGCTATGGTTGATAAGTGCCTATCATGATTGTTATTGTCATCAACTTTATAATCTACGAGGTTGTGTTCAAAATATACATTAAAAGGACTAACATCCCCTTCATTTGTAGCCATCCTATTAGGGGGAAAAAGAGTGTTGTCTTTAGCATATATTGTATCTAAAATAGAGGCCAAGTCTGTAAAAGCAACATTCGATAAGGCAAACAATTATGTCAAGTCTTTTTATTGATTTCTGCTAAAGTATAAAGAACTTTATTCAAATCAAACATCTCTTGATATGAACAATCTTTTAGAGGGAGGATGGTAGCATTTATATAACTTTTGTGTTAAGGAGTAATGCAAGAAAACACACTTAACGGCCCTTGGATGAAGCTTGTCTATATATAAAGTTTATATATAAACAAAACAAGTGCACAACCAAATACTTGTAAATGAGATAGATCAAGTGGTTGTTTTTGCAATATTTCAAGAGGTAATTTAAAATGTAAGATTCAATTAGGTAATCAATTGATTAGATATACCATAGATAACACTCTATTAGACCAAAATGATTTTGAAATATGCATATGTATCATTAAGGCTCTAGTTTTTTTTCCAATAGATCTCTATTTTTATGCTTAGCTACCTTATTTTGTTGAGGTGTGCCAACATAACTTGACTGATGTAAAATGTCATAAGTAGCTAGATGTTGTGTCATATTTTTTGACATATATTTAGTACCATTATCATATCAGAGAATTTTTATGTTTATGGAAAATTAAGTCATGGCCAGCATATGAAAATTTAAAAAAATATGTATAACTTCACTCTTGAATTTCAAGAGGTTAATCCATGTAACACGAGAGAAATCATCCACACAAAAAAAATATTTGTAACCATAATTCCAAGAAAGATTCTGAGTAGCTGAATATTTTAGCAATATGATTTCCTATAAAATTAAATAACTAAGACATAACAAGTTGGTCATTGCATTACCAAGCATCATAAACTGGACATTGACATACCTAAAGTTGGATCTTCCACCCTTATCTCTTGACAAAGGGAGACAGTCAATTCATTTAGTAAGCCTAAATGTTAATTAGATTGACTCTCCTTTTTGTATGATCTATTAGTATCATCAATACTATCAATCTTGAACAAGCCTTCCATAGGAATTTTAACTAATCAATAAGGTTTAAAAGCAACAAGGTATTAGGAACCTACTCTGATACCATGAAAACAAAACAATCTTGTATTATATTTTATGTTATAGCAATACACATACACACACACCATAAGGAGGCATAATAGCTATTAAAACTAAAACTTTGCAATCTACAACCAATGTTGGAGTTGGATTCTTTAATTTGTGTGGTAAGATGTCTATGTTGCAAGAAAAGTTTGTGTTGAAATCAGAATTAATTTGTTATGTTGGAATTGGAATTAATTTATTACTTTCTCCAATACATATAGTTATTTAAAATTTATAGTGAGCTTTATACCTAATTATTTTTAATTTTAAAGCTTTGATACAAATTCTTTACATAAATAAAGTAAATGTTCGTGTTGTATTGGAAGATAAACTTCTCTTGCAAAGTGATTATTTAAAATGAATATATTTTTAATCTCAAACTTCTATTTGAAAGTAGGGATATATTTTTAATCTTATCACAATTCTAAGTAAAAAAAGATAAATTTATTCATTACACTAAAATTACAAGAGTAAATTAATCTTGAAAGAGCATTCATAAACATTAAAATTTCAATAAATTTGGTCAAAGATTTAAATATCTCTATGACCAAACAAATTTATTGGGTCTGAATCTAAATTAAATTAAAAATTCAGTTCAAATATATTTTATGGTTTTTATTTTAATATTCTTCTATCTAAGAATATTTTAAGTAATTTTGATATCAATTTTTTTAAAATATCATTTAGATGAAAGACATTTAAGGTGAATTACACTTAACTTGTTTATAAATAAACAAAAAAGCTACAAAATCAAACACAACAATGAGAGAAAGTAGGGGAAAAAAAACAAGAAGCACGGACTAAAGAACCAGCATAAATTCTTAAGAGTTCTTTTAAAGAAATTAAAGTCTATCAAGAAAACAAATGATCAAAGTCTTTCCCTTTATCAAATTAAGATCTTACATTATTAATTAAAAATTTTGGGCTCATATTAAAATCTTCTCATTCAAAATAAAATTTAGATCTAACCATTAATTAGAAGATTTGTGCATATAAAAAATACCTTAAAGAGAACTTCTATGCTTTTTTTCTTATAATTAAATTTATTACTGTAATTTTAACATTATCTTTAAATGTATTTTTTAATACATGAAATTTTTTGCGCACCTATGCATCAACTATCACGTACTCATGGTTTAAGCTCAACTGATGACTAGACATAACGAAAATTCTTGGATCACAAATTGCCTTTGCTTTTTTTATTATTCAAACTTGACTTAAACCCTAAAAAAAAAAAAGACACTAAACTGGTTTTGATAAAAATGACGAATTAAAATAGGAGGCAACTTGATTTTTCTTTTCACATTCTGATGGGTTTAATCAAATTTTAATGGGACATTTTTTTTCTTTGAAACCATACGAAAGCCCATGATACAAAGTCCTGTTTTGTTCCCATCACGGTTAAACGGAGGCAAATGATACCATCAATCAAATTGATTTGATATGAATCTGAAATTTGCTCATTTAATTTGTTGAAACAACAACACTCATCTACATTAATTATATATATTCGCTGTTATTGTAGTGTTTTGCTTAATATTTTCAGATTAATGTTTTAACGATGCACTCTTTACATGATTTAGTGTATTAAAAAGAGATTTTTTTTAATACTGATTTAAAACTCAAACTTAAAAAATAAATATAAAAAACATTATTTTTCAATCATGTAACAAGCCGTTTAAGATTAAGTGTCTGTCTGTTAACAAGATTGCATCTGTATTTTGTTAAAAAAACAAAAATACAACTAGTTTGATTAAGAATAAAACATATTTTACTGTATATAAATCCCTTGTAAATTTATGTTCCAGACAAAGAAAAAGAAAAGGATAGCAAAATGCTACTTCGCGTGCACTATTTATCACGCTACTTAATTAGCATGAATAGTGTAGCATGCACTGTTTATACTAATTAATTAGCATGAATAATATGGCATACACTGTTCACGCAGTGTAGCCTATCTATACTGTTCCGATTCAACCGGTTCTGGCTGGAGCAGTTCCAGTTCAAAACTTAAAATACATTGAACTAGGTTTGACCTAGTAAAATAAAAAATAAAAATTATATATTTTATTTTTAATTATATTTTACTTAATGTTGTTATACACTTGAAAAATTAAAAAAATTATAATACTTATCGGATCTATTTTATACGTGATAGAATTGTAAATAGTTAAATCTATAATATTTAAATTAAAAACTATTAATATTAATATATATTTTTTAAAATTATTTTATAACTTTAATTTTAATCACAATTTTAACTAAACATTTATTTTTTCAATCTAACCTTAACTAAAAATATTATTTATAAAATATTTTTTTTAAATCACAGTCACCGAAATACCAAATAGGTGCTAATTATTCAATGCTCTGGACCACATGATCAAATGCAATTCTCTCAATATACAATGCCGGACCAAAAATATAAAAGAGCATGCTCATGAAAAGATTGTCCCACCTACTTATTTTTCCTTTGACTTGGTAATAAAAAGCATGCCAACCTTCACATGCCAGATTTGGCATCTACTAGAGTAGCCAAAAAAATGTCCTCCCCATTTCTAATTTCAATTTTCAATTTCATGTTTCTTGTCCAAACCACCTCTTAAACATAGGTGGAAAATGATGTGGAGAAATGGGGGAATAAATTTAATTAAGGGAAAAGAAAAATAAACCCTCTATAGAGAACATCAATATTTAAGCAAAATATAAATTTTAAGAAGATTGCATTGTAGATCCTTTAATCTGGCAATGAAAAAATTTTTTAAAAAAAAATTCTTGTCTAGACAAACTTCACATCATACTAAATGTGAAAAGAAAGAAGGCAAAATGTTCATGAATCAGAGACTAGAAGAGAATCCCAAATCATGTCCATGTCCAGGGAAGGCATTCTACTTAACTGGACGGCTTCAGCATCAGATGCTACAAACTCTTGACCTTTCTGGTTCTCGTAAATCACTCCGTGACATCCAGTTTTGCCTTCCATCTCAAATTGCAACTCTTCTCTTGCTGTGTTTTGGCTCAAACCCTTGGGTTTTGTGGCATTCGTGTCATGTATAATCTTATCTGGTGATGTTGGTGGTAGATCATCACTGTGCTTCTTTTGAACAGAAATATTGTTGCCTTGTGATATTGCTAATTGTAACTTTGCTTCAAGAAGGGCAGCTGTGGTTCCATTCAATGAATTGTCCTTAAGTTGATGCTTAAGATCTGGGAAATTCAAATGTGCATAATCTCCTCGTAACATGTAAGCTGCCGTGTCATAAGCAATGGCAGCTTCTTCTGCTGTGTTGAAAGTCCCTAACCAAACCCTCGTCCGGTTTCGCGGTAACCTAATCTCTGTCACCCATTTGCCCCAGTGCCTTTGCCTCACTCCTCTAAACATCTTTCCAGGCGATGTTGAAGCTGATGAAAATGAAAGCTTTTGATGCTGGTTCTGCAATCTTCGGCCGGTGTATTTCATCGGCTGTGTGGTCGTAGTTCTAAGCCAATAGTCATTAAATCCCTTAATAGAACAGTTTGCCAAGGTTTGATTTATTTTGAGCCAATCTTTACTTGGTTGGAAATGAATTTGGCCTAGTTGAGGCATGGAGAATGAAGTGTTTGGAAATAATGACATAGGCTCACATCTTTGATCCTTGCCAAGTTGATCGACAGCTTGTTTGGGCTTTGATCCTTGCCAAGTTGTTTGAAAACTTGTTTGGATGAAAGCTTCTGGTTCCTGCAAAAACAAGGTCAAATTTGGAAATTTTGATGTGTTTGATAAGTAGGATGGAGAGGTAGGTTCAGATACTTGAGCTTGGTTATTTAGTGCTGGAATATATTCCGAGAAAATCACAGGATTAATGGAGCTTTCTTTGACAATATGGTCAGATATTGAACCTCCAGGAGAATTGATAGAATACAATCCTGACATAAAACAACTTTCATGATTTTGTCTGGAATAATCCTGTCTGCCAAATCCAGGGATGTTACCCACTAAATTGGTACCTGAAACCAGAACGTCTGCTGAAGAACTCGATTCCGAACTCGAAAACAAACTTTCGGAAGACGATTGTGATGGCGATTTCGTGCCATTATTTCCATCATCGACATGACAAGTAGCCCCAGCTAGAGCACTCCAAATGGTGGGATCACGAAAATACCTTGATCCTGTTGCCATTCCATGAAAACTACTATGAGCTGCCAATTCCGTGTGCATAAAGGTTTCCATTTTAGGAAACTGATCCTCCATACCAACAGCAACTATTTTCTGTTTGAATAAAAAACACAGAGATAGAGAAATGATGTAAATGAAGCCACCCCGTTATATATATTTATGCTAAAGCAACCATCATGTGAGACTGTTACAGGGTATTTAATTAAGTATTTGTTGGACAACAATATCAATAATATCTTTTAATCTCTTCACCATAGTAATTTAAGTTTTATAATTAAATTTTATATATATATATATATATATATTAAGTTTGTTCAAATCTCATCATTTTTTTATTTTATTTGATAAATTTAATCATAAAAAGGTGTGGATATATATAAATTTTAAGTTTAAATTAAAGGTTTTCCCTTAAAAAAAATATATTAAAAGATAATATAAATCATGTATATATTAAGATCTCATCTAATAGATTAAATTTTTAAATTGAATTAATTTTTTGATATATTATTATAATCTTACTAATCAGACAATCATAAATTCAAATTTTACCATCCTTCTTCTTTTTTTAATTGAAACTAATTAATAGCATAAGGTAGTTTTTAAGTTTCAAATCCAAAAAAAAAATATTTAAAAAATATATTAAAAATAATATAAATCTTATATTAAAATCTTCTCATCAAATTATTTAAACTTTTAATTTTTTTATTTTATTTTTTTTACTATCATAGCCATTATTAATTTTTACAAAAGAGAAGGGAAGTTATCGGACCGGTTCAAATCTGAGCTTGTTAAAGAAAGGAATAAGCACACCACCTACCATTTCGTGCTCTCCATTTCAAAATGTTTTGTCAATATCCAATCAAAGCCTGACAGCTTCGTGATGCTTGTAAAAAAATGAAGAAGCTGGTGCACCTTCCATTTTCGAGCTTTCCATTTCCAAATGTGTTGTCAATATGCAATCAAAACCTGACAGCTCAGTGTTCCTTGCTTACCTCTCTTCGCGGGTTCCTACATGAGAGTGACATCTTCAAAGGGCTGGCCTTCAACCTCTGTTGGCATTAATTTGATGGCATATTTGTCAGCGTATTTTTTTAGCAATGATCATGTGATTTTCTCAATCACCCACATGTTATATCTCCCCCTTTTACTTTCTCCTCATGGGATTTTAAAGTGGGATTTGTGCTAATTGTTAAACAAGAAACTAATTAACTCTTATAATTGATACTAATTTAAATTAGGCAAAAGATAAAACAAATATTTGATGCATAAATCAGCGAGCTTGTTGCGTAGTCTAATCTTTTTGGATTAAAAAAGTTGGCCAAACTAAGCTAAGTCTCGATTGGCACTAATTAATTTAAATATGTATCTTTTGGCACAGCTTCATTGTCAATATTATCATCAACACATCATTAGTTTTGAGCAGTTCTTACTTCCAAATTGAATGAATTATGTTTATATATAAATGAGGAAATTAATCATGGTTGCCTTCTTTCTTTTCTTTTCTTTTTCTTATGAAAATCATGGTTGTTTTTTATACTATTAAATATAAACAATGTCCAAAGCTGAATACGCAAATATACCCTTTTTTTTATGAATATCATGGCTATCTTTTGAGATGTGCTTGGAGCCATTTATATATAGAATCACCGCAACAGCCAACAAGTAAGAAAGATAGGGTAAAAAGCAAGGCCACCCTTAAATTTTTGCCTTGAATGATTAGAATCCCTATTGGGTAGTGTTAAGTGTGGTATGTGTGCGGTCTGTGCTTTTTTCTAAACATATATTTAAAAATATTTAATTAACTAACACACATCATAATGTTTTACATGAGTATAGTTAAGAATTCTCTTTTGAAATTTTAGTTAATAAATGTTTGGTTCCGCGACTGAAATTGCGTTTCAGGGATGATGCTTTTCATGCAATTGAAACAAGATTTCAACTAGAAAGCCAAGCCAAACATTAAAAAATCTATAAATTATAATTTTTTCTAAATCTATTTTTCAAAATTGTATTCATAAAGATTATCACAATATCAACCACCCATTTAATTTGCTAGCCAATTGGAGTAAACATTTTAAGCAAGGTAAAATTCCAATTAGAAAGAAAGAAAGAAATTCCAAAGGGTTTGTTATTTATCACTTTTTGGATGTTCTGGTTTAATTATTATTATTATTATTATTATGTGTTCAAGTTCTTCCAAATAGTGTAGTTGTTTGTCATTGTTATTAGAGCGAGCACATGGTCCTTTGGTTAAACATTTAATCTGTCTGATTGATCATCAGTTAGTAGAGACACGAAACCATGGTTCTCCAATGTTGCTTTCCCCCGTTTTTCTTTTGCCACCATTATTAAACAAACTTCTTTATTCCTTCAGGATTTTTGGCCTCGAGACAATAAAACATAGTTTTAAAACAAAATTTAGAATAAGTTCATGAGAAGATCTAGATCGATCTATGGATTAACTCAGATTGTCATTCTAATTTAGAAAAATAAAAAAATTTAATTAATAAATTTTAACAGGTCAGATCCAAGCTAAGTAAATCATCAAATTAATATGATTTATTAATTAGATCAATTTATGTTTTTTTTTCCGATTTCCTATCAACCCGCCAAGTTGCTTTTGCTTTCAAAACAATGCAATAAAACAAAAGGGAATGAAAATATGCATCTTTACACACATCACTGTGCCTTTAGTTTTTAAAAGAAAAAATGGGCATGTGGAACAGACACGAGCGATTGGTACATGGAAAATCATGCATGGAGTCTAAAGCACCTTATGCTGAGACTCTTCTAATGACCTTCCTCGTTCTACTTCCCTCCCACCACCCCCTCATTTCATAGACAAACATGTAAAGTTTTTTATTCAGAAGTGAGTGGTAACATGACTGGAATTGATTGCCAACTCACACAAGTTTTGTTTTCTATGAAAAAAACAAAGATGAAATTAAGGATTCAAAGTTGAGGCTATTTGGACATTCAACAGACCTATGTCTATTAGACATGATAATCTAATGTATACAACACAAATGCGACTGTTGTTCATTGCACTATCTTTCGCTCTTCCTTTATACAATTAGCTAGGTGAATATTCTACAAATGTGGTCTCACGTAGAGAGAGAGAGAGGGAGAGCTATGCCCTAATTGACAATTAATTATTTCTAAAATTTGGCCTCTAAACTTCACAAGTTCTCTCAAATTAAACCTCGTGGGTTATGGCATTATCAAATAAAATATTGTACTTGTAGGATCGAACTCAAGCTAGCCAAAAAAAACATAAATAGAACATCTTCATGTCTTGTGCGACACCTTGACTAGATAACTTCCCTTCTGCTTTTATCTTCGCTACTTCATCTTTTTAGGTTTCTCAAAAACTTCTGTCACCATGCAATTCATCCCTTGGATAACCACACTTTTAAGCTATCCCTTCTAATCCTGTCAAAACAGCCCCACAATATCATACATAATATTCTAACATGCCCCACTAATTTAAAGATAAAAACCACTGCATGATCAAAGTGGTACATACATGCATGTGTTCTTGTACAAATGATTCTCTCTTTTGTTTTAATTACACCACTTCATGTTTCTTTTCTTTCTAATAGTAATAATTATATATGAATAGAAGAGCTTATCTAGGAAGGGAATCTAGCTATCTTTAAATTTAAAATTTATCTCTTTATGCCTGATTGGCAACTCGATGCACTCTTCTTGCACCAGCATTCATTTCGCCAGCAAAAACATCAAAAATAATGCTTTTACCATGTTGCACCGTGTTGATAAACGGTAACCTTTTACCAGCCTAGCCACCGCTAATCCTCTTAAATTACAATCATTCTCATCATCTTATTATTTCATGCTAATTAATCCCAAGAAAACAAAGGAAACAATATATAATACTGTTGGCTGGCTGATTGATTTTATCCAATTAATTAAATAAAACCCACAAGCGAAATGATAAATTGATGCATAAACATTCAATGGGGCAGGTCGTGGATGTATGAATTTTTCTACAATGACAGCAAACCCTTAAGCAAGATAGAATAGAAAATGTTATCCTCGTTATGCTGAGAAAACTATGTTATACCAACCTATCTCCTCATGAGCACCATCATGACATCTACCAATGTACAAGCAAGTTAAATGAAATTTAGAACCCTAGCTAGACCCAAGTGCCCTTTTTGGCGACCATCTCAGATGATAAACATGGTTGTCACTGTCATCATCGTTATAATTATCATCAAGTGATTAGTAGTAGACAAAGTTAATGGTGTTATCGCCAAAATAGTGGGGCGAAGTCACCGGAATAAGACAGTGGTTAGGTAGACAAAACGAACGTACGTATAGAGCAAGCCATTTGCAAATTAATGGGGTGGTTACATGTGTCAAAATGTTTGTGGTCATCAATCCATGACCACTAATCTTTCACTTTATATATATATATATATATATATCTTTCACTATTATCATGAAAATGATCTTAAAAGTTGAAAATAAAGCAGTGCAAATTGATGGAATAAATAGAGATGTTTAAGAGGTATATTTTCTAGCACAAGTGATTTGGGATAAAATTAGTCTTGGCCATAGCCGGTGAAGATAGAAAATTTAGAGAGATTGTGGACCTATTTTAGACATGGGGATCTTAGTGATATTAATTAATTTTAAAAAATAATATAGATGTACTAAATTTGAAAATTCTAATTTCAAAATATTAGTTTGATGATTAAGAAGATTATTGTTTCCTTAATTTCTTTATTTTTTTTGGATTTGTATTTGTTAACAATTAAAAGAATTTGATTATTTTTAAACAAAATATTTATTAATGATTAATATACAAACTGATTTAATGATATTCTTTTACCTATGAATGACAAAAATGAAAATTTTAATCCAAGGATTTTGATTTAAAGTTCAAATTAGGTGAAATAAAAAGTTAGAAAATGAGATCATTAATAGACTTACCCTATTTTTTAACTCATCTCCTATTAGGCATTACGATTGAACCATGCTTTTGAAATTTAAAAAAAAAACAATTTAATTTCAAAATATTTTTTAATACTTTTGAATCATTCTAACATGATGATATTAAAAATAAATTTAAAAAATAAAAATTTAATATATTTTTAAACAAATAATATTTTAAAAATAATACCTCATCATAATTAGTGGGCACAATCAAATGCCTCGTCGGATAAGTTTGTTTAACTCACCATGGCTCACCAAACTCATCACAGAAAGTCATCTTTATTACAATGCGATAGCTGCCACAACAACTCCAACAAAGCAAATGTTTTGAGCACTTCTTTATATCATTGGCTTGTTTTTTTAGGGTTCTTTTTTTCTCTTCAATTTTGTTCTGTTGCATGTTAAGGACCACACAAGACAAATTAACAAGCTAGCACGCTTAGTGGACTTGTGATCAATTTATTTTTTAAAGGCCTAATGATGCTCAAAGAAAACTAAGTACGTTTTATAGGAAGGGCTTATGAACCTAGAAATAATAGTTATTAAGCATGATTTGAGGACGATAATTCAGTGCAAAATTCAGATCACGAATGAAACAAGTTAACCATATTAATAAATAAAAAATAAAAATGAAAACGACACCGTGTTACATAGATAGCTAACAATGCGAGGCGTGAGCCAAGCAGAGGAAGCTGCCTGTAGGGGACGAGAATGAAAACGCATGGCATGAGTTATAATTAATATTACATTGCAGCAAACCAAAGTCATGTCTTTCTCCTTAGGTCTGTGCACAGAAGAATCTTAAAATGACTTGAAGTCGTCACACCCTGCATTTTGTTTGAGAGTTCTAATAAAGCAATCGAAAATTAAGTCAACATTTATAGCATATATCTAATTAATAATTTCCCAGTAAAAAAAATGCGAGATTAATTATGGAAAATTCTGTAGAAATTTTTCCTTAATCAAAAGAGAAGACAGTACCACATTATTACCTGATCAATTAATTACGAAATATTTCGTAACAATTATTTGTAGAAATAATAAAGCGTTGTTCTTCATTCAGATTTAATTAATTGCAAGGCAAGTACGTGTACATGCATGCATGATATTTTGCATAAATATCAAACTCAAGTTTGTTCAGCTAAATTAATAATTATAATACATAATCTTTCGGCAATTAAGTTCCAACTTATATATATATATATATATATATATGATTGACGAACATATTTCATATAAGCAAGCTCTTGGCGAATATTATTGGTATGAGAAAAGCAATCAAAGTAGTTCAATTTTAGGTGCTCAAGAATGGAATATATATTTATTCTACTTTATCAAAGAATTTGAGAGGTAAAGATTTGATTGGATTTTAATTAAAAATTCAGGAAACAAAAAAGTCGATCAATATTACTTTTCATCGATCTGCATTCTCCAATTCCTTCATACACTATGGGTTACCTACCTAATTCAACCGCAGACACACGCGATTTTGATATAGAGATAATAATAATAATAATAATAATAGGTCTCCGTACATCACTTATTTTAAAATAATATAAATTCATTTTAAAACTATAATAAAAATAAAATTGTTTTATGTTTTTTTCTTCTCCCTCTGACCAAAAATATTTTTTCTCTTTTATATCTATTATTTTTAATAAAAAAATAATAATATTTTTAATAAAAAAAATTATCAGTTTTCCACTACCAACAACAAAAACAACATAATAATAATAATAATATACCCAGAAATCATATACCCAATCTGATGTATCAATATTTAGAATGTTCAAAATCTACCCTAGCTGCCGTTGCACCTAGCTTGCTCGACTTCAGGCTTTGTATAAGCAAGTTATAATTCGGAGTCAACTAGAAATGTGACCTCATGCGATTGTGCCTGCCAACCTCCGGTATCCTTTCATTGCATTTTCCTCTCAAGAACAAGAAGAATCAGAAGGGGACAAAAAAACAAAAGGAGAGTCAGACCCGGAAACTTGAAAATTGAATCCAAAATCAAATAGAAGGGTCCAAGAACCTAGCCCCGTTTGAGGCCAGAAACAAATTAAGTTTATACGTGTGCAATCATCATAAGAAAATAAACTTACTCTTTTGGAGAGTTTATTCTGTTAAATACCAATTTGTTGCGTTTTAAGAAGTAATAATACTACTTTGATCCAAAAATCATTTGGTGGGTATCCCAAGTAAGACCGCTGCCCTATTATTTTGAGAATCTGATGGTGGTTAGAGCGACTGCGGGAGACCATATGTAAAAGAAACCCCAATTCCCAAAATCCCTTAAATCAGCAACATAGTTTCACAGTGGTGATAATTAAATTTGCACTGGATTCGTATCTTCAGATAGAAATACAGATAAATATGTTTCATCAGATTAATATAGATGAAGACCAAAACAAAACAAAAAAACTATTATTTATCACAGTTTTCCATCAAATATTCAAGATAGAAAGATATGATGGAAAAAACGGTAGGAACCATTATGGTATGCAAGGGTGGAAGTCATCTGCGACACTACGAAATATGAAGGCGAGGAATCCAATCTCAAAAACTAGATCGTTTTGAGCAAACAACGACAATGCTGGCTAACTTGGGACGTATCATTCAATTGATGGGAGGCGCAAACATGAATCATAAAAAGTAGACGAAGTTTCCTAGATACTTACTTGAGGCAGATCAAAACCTAAATCTATTCCTAAATTTGACTACATTTTTTTAAGAGATTTCAAAAAAAAAAAAAGATGTATTAACTAGTTAACAAGATGAAAGTTTATTTTTATTTCAACCAAATCCCTTATCATAAAAATAAAAAAAATAAAAAAACTTGTCCTATACAAAAATTTCTATAATGGTAGAGAATGGTGGTTTGAATTTCTAAACTTCAAAACTTGTATTGGCATGCCTCTAATTCTATCTTAACATGATTTGAAACAATAGTTAATTTTAAAGTTTATATAAGATGATTATAAAAAAAAATTATATAAGAAATTAGATTGTTGTTATTATTTTTTTATTTAACCTTCTAAAATAGCATATAAGAAAATAAATAGCATATAAAAAAATCATGTAAGAGATGTCATCTCTTCAAAGCAAACAGTTTTAATATCATAACAGTAACAACAACAACAATAAAAATTACAAATATTAATCTAATTGTTGATGTTTTATCAACTAATAATAAAAAACTCGAAAAGCCTTTAAATTGTAGCAATTCTAAAGATCTTGCAAACAAGACCACGGAGTGCATGGTAATTTATAACAATTTTTTTAAAGATACTATAAAAGATTATCTTGAAGTTAGATATTATGAAAGATTATCTTGAAGTTTTTTTGGATGCAAAACTTGAAGTACTGGAAGCCATAGACAATGATAAGATCAAGTTTGAAGTAAAAGAATATATGAAAGAACTACATTTCTATATTTGAAATATTTATTCATTTAATGTGGAAAAGTTTAAGTCTTGATAGAGAACTCTAAGTAATGTTTTTCAGAAGTAGAGGTGATTTACATGGAAAATAAATTTCAATATTATTGATATAATAATATTTATTGTATTATTTTATTAATGGATAAGATTTTTAGATGTTGAAAAGTTTAAGAAAAATCTAAAATACAATTTAATAAATCAACTATAACTTTTAATATGACTATTGTATTAAATTAAAATTACTAGAAAATTCTAAAAGTTTTATAAATTCTAAAAGCTTTATTTTTTATTAGGCTAAAATTTCATGATTATCTAAGATTGAAAAGGCTTTTAAATTAAAGAAACACGAAATTGTTTTTATTTACCTTGTTGTACTTTGATTTTTTTTTCTAGGACTTATAATTTAATTATTATTTTACTAGTTAATAATTCTAATGCTAGATAGATCCTATTAATTAGATAAATTTTAATTAGAAATTCTTTGCTATAAAGGATTTGTTTAAATTAATATAAAGGATTTTATAACTAACATAAAGCTTATTTTAAGATAAAGTCTATTATTAAGATTTTATAAAATCGAGATTTTACAAAATAGAATTTCTTTTAAATTTCGCTTAGATCTAACCTTAGAATTGAAAAACCCTAACTTTTATTCACACTATATACACGGCGGCTGATCAAACTAACCCAGGCGGGGTAATGTCTGCACTGTAAAATAGTGGTGGTAGCAACACTGATCCATGCATAGGTTTTACACAAATGTGCCCCATGCAAAAATGATCTAAGCCAAGGATTTACATTATAGTGCATTCAATGACAGAATTTCCTTCTCCCATTTCCACCAATGATAAGATCCAAACAAAGATGCTCATCTTATTCTGACAGTTTAAAAACCAAGGCTTACGATGACACCCATTGTTCCACCACCTGTCAATAACAGTATTATAATTTGCAATCAAGGCCATTATCATCCTCCCTGTTCTTGCTCTTCGTTAATTTTAGGGGAGTATCTGCCCCAATTAGCTATTGAGCCCAAAATCAATGGCCTTCATTTTCAAAACATGCCTGACTACCAATTACCATGCATATACAAACAAGAGAAACTCCGGAACAAGCTGAACCGAAAGAATTCCACGGCAACTCCGCAAATTCCTTCATTTCGTTAATTCCCACTTGAGGTAAATAGGCAAATTGATTCGTAACTTGCCAACGCAAGGGATTATATAGTTTTCCACAAAAAGACCAGAAAAGTAGTGCCAATTCAATAATTTTGGCTAATCAAACACATGCTGACCGTAATTATGCATGAAACAAAACGCAGGCATTTGAGATGCTATTTAGATGTGATATCTTTCAAATGTTGCTAAATATGGACTTTGATCTCCACAGCCTAACTGCTCAGAAAATCTAATCTCCCTATTATCCATTAGAATCACCAGAATATCTTCTTGGTCCTCAAAAAAATACTTAGTTTATCTCCTCATATTCACAACATATATGAGCAGGTTCATGCATAGCCTAGATCCCCAGGACAAAGGGACAGCCGAGTCAAGGAAATGCCTGAAATTTTGTTAAGCTCACCTCACATCTATTTATCTATTTTTCTAAGCCCCTTTTATTCAAACTTATGTATATTGTAATTTGTATGTGATCAGCATGGGTTTCCCCCTCCTCAAACTCTACAGAAAATGTAACCACAAATAATGCAATTACCTTTCTAGTCTGTGTTAATAATAATTGTACGAGACAGAAGAGAGAAATGTTCAATGTTTTCTTTGAAAACAAAGTATATCACAAGAACAAAGTAATCTTTAAGTAGTCCTAAAATCTAAACGTCCAAACATTAGTATGCAATCATGAGTTTCAAGTGATTGCAGACATTCTACAAAAGATATAGATGCTCAAAGTGTAATCTGTGGTGCATTCAAAGAATGAAAATGAAAACCATTCAAACCGACCAACACCATTCTTATGTAATACCTTTAGACAATATTACCATCAAAATGAAAACCATCAACAAGTAGTGGATAAAAAATCCTTGCTGGCCTTGTGAATGCCTGCAATTCTCCTACCTAATACCCTTAAGATGAACTGAATAACTTGGCCCCGTAATGCACATGGTTTGAAAAAGCTAATGAAATTCCAGTTAGATACTTTATAACTTGAAAAGGGCCAATATTCATGATCTATGGGGATTTACTGTTCTAGGTTACTCAAATTTAAAAGAAAATTAGGTCGCTTGTGATTAAGTTCAGAATACAGTAACCGTGTCATACAGAGAACCTGCTACAGGCATCCAATTTCACAAAGTAATGTGTTCAAATCACACATAAAAGAAAGCCCTAGTTGTGCATCCGAGTGAATATACACCAAAGTGCAATTAAACCCATCAAATCGTGGTTTAAATGCACATTCAGCAATGCCTGAATAGTAATAACTTTTTTCAGCAATGAACTCTAATCCATCCATAGAAATATTTTTAAGATAAGATAGTGACATACTAGTCCATTGTATTCTTGAAAATGGGGAGACTACCGAATGCTTCTGTAAACAGCCATGAGGTGATTCTTATGAATAAGCAAACCGTGCAGTAATTGTCTAAAAGAGAGTTTCATAAGCTGTACTAGAAACTCGTTTAACTACCATGATTATCTCCCATAATCCCTAATTTCCTTTCCATCAGGCCTAAACCTTCCTAAAAGCATAACCAACATCCATACAATATAATAACACTATCTTTTCGTTCTTCAACCCTAGCCTTATCAAGGCTAGCACAACTATTAAGCTTAACTAAATTTCAACATTTCCATCTCTAATTGACCAACAAGGAGCAGTAGAACACGGATATATGCGTGTAATTATCAATCTCTCCAAAATTGCGTGATTCAATAATTAAAATGCATAAAATTAAATCAATAAAAACAACTAATTCATCGATAACCGATCCAATCAAGCAATTAAAATTTTCAAAACTGATCTTCAAAACTCCAAATCAAACTAAACAAACCTCAAATAAACAGATTGAACGTGTATTTCCAAACCAAGCAAGCATGAAAATCCATACAAAATATCAAATCCACATCAAACCGTAATCAACACAAATCCACATGATTAAAACACAACAAACTTCTCTCTATTTCTTGTTACTCCCTTTACCTCCTCCCGAAGATTCCCCTCCCGCTGCCTGTGCTGCCTTCTTCGCCGCCTTTTCTTGCAGCGCCTTCGCGTCTCTACAAAAATAAATGCAAAAAATCTTGAAATTTAACCAATATTAATTTTTAAAAAAATGTAAGGAAAAATAGAGGAACCGATCAACCTTTCACGACGCTGTTCAGGTGTCAAACCGTCATCCTTGCCTTTGTTTACTTTGTTACCGCTACGAGCTTGAGCTCTCTCGCGATCTTTTTCTCTTTGATTTCCGCGTGAAAATTGAATCAAAGAAACAAAATTAAAAAAAAAAACTGCAGGAAATAAAAGAAAAATCAAAAGATCTAAAATTAGATAAGAACAATGAAAAGGATATGAGTCATGATTCTTGCCGCTGCTGTTGCTCTTCAGCTGTGACGGAGAGATGCTGTTTTCAGATTTGTTAGAGAGAGACTTTGCTACGCAGAGCTAAGAGCAGTAAAACGAAAATATGTGAAATTTTTTTATTTTTTTTTAGAAGAGAGGGAATGAAATGGAGAAGCGAGAGCTTTTTTTTTATTTTAAAGAGGTGGTTAAGAATCGAGAGGGTTTTTTTTTTTTTCTTTTAAAGAGGTTGTTGAGAATCGAGAGCGTGCATATTTCATGAGCGTATGATAATAATAATAATAATAATTAAAAGCTGTTGCTAAAAAGCATTAGTGTTTTTACTATATCAATAAACATGAACGGTAAAATGCCAAAGTTTTTTTTACTTAGTCATCAAAAATTATTAAAACTTTTTTGTAATTTATTTTTTTATTTTTATATTTTAATATTATATTTATATAGTATTGTATTTTATAATTTATTTTAATTTATTTTTTATAAAAGTATTATAATTTTATAAATCAAGTTGTAAGTTTTGTGAGTTAGTTGTACTGACTCAAGTTTATTTTATTATTATTTTTTTAATATAATTATTTAATATTATATTGATCAAAAATTAAGTTTCATAATTATTTTTTAAATTGCTTTTTATGTGATTATAATAATCTCATAATTTAGATGGTGAGTTTTGTAAGTGCTGACTCAAGTTTATTTTATTTTTTTAATTAATTTTTTTTTAATTTGATCATTTAACATTGAATTAATTGGGAATTAAACTCTATAAAAAAAATTCTTTCAATAAAGATGTCCTAGTCTCCTGACTCGGGTTTAGCAAGTTAACCTAAGTTGATTTGGATTATTTTTTATCTTTTTTTCTTTTCAATTTAATCCTTAAACATGAACTTGATTAAAAATTGGGTTTCTCTTTTCTTATGAGTTTATTATAATTTTATGACTTGGATTATAAGTTAGCTTGGTGATTGGGTTTTTTAAAATCATTTTTTTGGTTGAATTTGTTTCAATTTCATCCTTCAATATTAGGTTGATCAGGAATTAAGCGCCATAATTTATTTTGATTTACTTTCTATAGGGTTATTTCAGTTTCATAATCCAATTTTGATAAGTTAACCTGGATTAACACGACTTAATTTTTTAGATGAATTTTATTTTCAAATTCATCCTTCAACATTAAGTTTAATAAGAATTGAGTTAAAAAAAAATTATAAGATTATCAAGGTCTCATGATTTAGTAATGAATTTGGTAAGTTAAATCAAGTTGATCTAATATATTGTTATTTTAATATTTTAAAAAAATATATCATTTTGATTTTTTAGTTAAACTAAATTTTTATCAATCATCTAAGTTGTGTTTAGACCTTGTAAGGCAAACAAGTTAATTTTCATGTAGTTTAAAAAATTTCTACTAATAAGCAAATTAAAAACACCAAGATATTTTTTTTTATATCTAAGAAAAACTTCATCTGACTCACAACATATATCGATCATCTAAGTTGTTTTTAGAACTTTTAAGATAACCAAGTCAATTCTTATATAGTTTAAAGAATTTCCAATAAAAAACACATTAAAAATACCATGATATTTTTTTACATCAAAGAAAAACTTCATTTGAATCCCAACATATCACAACTAATGATCTAGTACTATTTATTTGACCCTTAGAAAATGTTTTCCTTTCCTTTCCTTTGTTTTTCTTTTTCCCAATATATTTTAAAAAAATTTTCAAATTAACCTTTTAATATTAATCTTAGTGGGGATTAATCTTTATTTTTTTAATTTAATTTTTATGAGGTTATATTGGTCTCATGATGTAAATTGTTGGCTTAACATATTGATTTGAGTTTTTTTTCCTTTGCTTAACTATTTTTTTAATTTTATCTTTTAATATTGGATTGATTTGAAATTAGATTTTGTTATTTGTTTTAATATGATTTATATAAGGTTATTTTCATTTAATAGACTTAAGTCATAAGTTGACACAAGTTAATTCGAGTCTTTTTTATATCTTTTTGTAGTTAGTTTTTCAGTTTTAATTTTATTTTCATCTTTTAATATTAGATTTATTTTCAGTTTTAATTTTATTTTTATTTTTTTTAATTTTATTTTTTATGAGGTCATCTCAGTTTCATAACCTGAATTGCGAGTTTAATGAGTTAACTCGGTTGACATGAGTTTTTTTCTCTTTTTTAATTGACTATTTTTCTTAATTTCATCTTTCAATAGTAAATTAATTGAAAATTAGATTATGTGATTTATTTCGATTTGCTTTCTTTAATATTATTCTCGTCTCACTACTCAAGTCACAAATTTAACGAGTTAAATCAAGTTGACTAAAGTTATTTTTTGTTTTTTTTAATCAATTTTTTTTCAATTCCATCTATCAACATTGGGGTGATTAAGAGTTAGGCTTCATAATTTATTTCTATTAGGTTATCTCGAATTCATAATTTAAGTTATGAATTTGATAGGTTAACATAAATTAACTCATATTATTTTTTTTAATTGCATTTTTCAACATTGAATTTATTAAAATTGAACTTCATAATTTATTTTGATTTATTTTATATAGGGGTAGAGTTATCATGGTCTAATAACTTAACATGCAAATTGACTGGTTAACCTAACTTGATTCAAATCAATATAATATATTGTTATCTTAGTATATATATACAAAAATCTAACATTGAATATTTATTTTAAATCAAATTATATTTTTATCGGTCATTTAACTTGTTTTTGGACTTGTCAAGTCGATCATATCATATCAAGTTAATCTTCACATAATTTAAAAAATATTCATACTAAAAAGAAACACTAGCAATGCATAAAAAAAATTATATTAAAAAAAATCAATCTAATCTACAATAAAGTGTAAGTCAATAATCTAGTCCTTCAATGTTGAAAACAAAAGAAAAATAAAATATTATTAATAAAGTTTATTGTTATTAGGAATAACTCTCAAATGAATTATTTGAATTTGCCAAAACTAATACATCATGGGGAAACAATCTTCATACAAACTTACCGTTATTGTTGATTGAAATTTGACAATTTCACGCTCCCCTACAAAAAAATCATTAAATTGATTACCGGAGGAAGTGAGGTCTTTTTACAAAGTTTATTGATCATTATAGATTGATTGAAAATAAATAAGTTTTTAAAAGCATAATAAAATAACCAAAATACCATTAAAAGAAAAAATTATAAATTAGCATTCAAAGGTTTTTTTTTTCTATTTTCATACTGGTTTTTTCATTATAAGTAGGTATGATGAATGATAATTTGATATTTTATTAAAATAAAATATAATTATAAAAATTAAAGGTAGGTGATTCACGTGGGAGGTGTTTATGCTTTTTTGGTGGTATATATGGTGTCTATTGGTGGTAAAAAATCAGTTTTTATTATATTAATGGAATCATCACAATATCCTTCTTCCTTTTGGGACAAAACATGGCAGCTTCGAAAAGGCAGTGCGACGTTGGTGGCCTTTTTTATCTTCTCATCCCCTAAAAAGTCACATGGGTCATTAGGTCGGTCTTTTGATTTCTAATTGTTGTTTTTGGTTTTTTTTATAAAATTTTAATTTTTTTTAATTTTATTATTCAATTCTAATTTATGATATGTTTTTATTTTTTAATTTTATTATCTAATCCTAGTAGATTTTTCATTTCAATTTTATCATTTAATAAAAAAATTACTTTTATTTTTTTTCAATTTTAATCTGTATTTTTTTTGTTTTTTTTGTTAAATTGATTTTTCTTTTCAATTTCACTCTTCAATAAAAAATAAAATTTATTTTTATTTTAACTTTTATTCTTAGTTTTTAATTGCTATTTTTGTTTTGGAACCTTTTATATAATTGAATTTTTTTTTAATTTTATCCTTCGACATTTGATTACTTGACAATTGAGCTTAGAAATATTTCCAAACAGAGTGTTTCTAGTCTAATATTGCGGTTATAAGTTTGAAAAGTTAATGCGTGTTGACATATGCTTTTTTTTTTCTCATTTTATTTACAGCTTTGATCATTTGATATTGAGTTTTAAAAAACCAAAAAAACAGGCTTAGTGATTTGTTTTTTATCGGGTTATTCCGATTTCATTACTTGAACCACGAGTTTAATGAGTTAACCTAGGTTTGCTTGACTTTTATTACTTGGGATATAGATTTGTTATGCTAACTCAAGGTTGACTCGGACTAGTTTTTTGTTATTTTCTATCTAATTTTATCTTTTTATATTTAATTGGCTAAAAATTGAGCTACATCAATTGTTTTGTTATGAAAATATATTTTTTATCAGGTTATTATGATTATTTTTTTAAAATTTAACCATTTGTTTGCGTTGTCTTTTTTTATCATCTAATTAAAATAAAAACAACCTTATTTGATCCAATCGGATCTATACCCAAGTCACGGGTTTTTCTTTCTATTTTAAAATGTATTTGATGCATTTAAATATTATTTTTTATGTAAAAGATATTTCAGCCCACGGCTTAGCGCGAGTCCTCAACTAGTATATACCTAAAATATGAAATTAAAAGGAATTATCATTATATGTAAGATTTTTTTATTCGTGTCTTCTGAAATCTTGAAAATAAAAGAACACAAAAATATCTATTTTTGTAATAAGAGTGATATTTAGAAAAATAAAACATAGTAGTATAACAGTTGGGAGCGATAAAAAAATATTGGCATCTCCACAGGAATATAAGAGCTAGCGTGATTGATATTATTAATAATAAATTTACTTTTAAAATTATGACTGAAAATATTTCAATGTCATAAAAGACAATTCCATCGATTTTACAATCATATCTGTGGAGAAATTTAATCTGTGATCAAAGCACAGCCGAACAAAAAGCTTTGTTTGGTTGGCTGCCGTTTCCACTTCATGGGCACTTGGGTTTGCCTTCCTGGGTTTTCATATCCCTGTAGCATGGACACTCATCCTTGTGACCATATGTGCCTGAGGGAACACACAAGCATCTCTTGCAGCAATAGTTGCAGAAGAAAGTGCATGCACTCTTGTGTGAGGTTGCTGAGCATCGGACATCGCAGGCTCCAGGGCAATCTGGGAATCATATGTTTCTTAATCGTCGTTATTATTATTCGGTAAGATAGCACATCATCTTTTAAAAATAAAGATAAGTTCTTGGAATATCCTAAGAAACTGTAATGATCATGCAAAAGGGTATTTTTTATTATTATTATTATTCAAAACGTTTTAATAATTTGTTAATTTGAGGGAATGGTTTTAAAATCTATAAAAGAAGATTTTATAATATCTATTTAAACATAGAGGACTTATATATCAACTCTTTAAACTTTTAGACAGCACATTTATAATTTAATAATAAATGAGGGGTTTTGTTATAATTTATCCAAAAGCAAAATTTGATTTCTGTTATTTTTTAATTTCCATCTGTTCATCCAATTAACATCTCTATCATATACTTTCGAAGCGACAAAACCCTTTGAGAATGGAGAGCATACCTTGCAATTTAACAGACCCCTCGCCGCCAGCCTATTTACACCAAAACCAACCAGATATGTTGGTTTTAAATTAAGATTTAATTAGTTGAATAAAAAAAACCCTACTATTCATATCCTTATTCAAGACTTCTTCCTCTGCTAAAATATTCCAATTGTAATATGTATGATACAAAAATAAATGGATAAATTGCAACACCTCCTTGAGGTATTGTAAAATAATAAAGATCACCTAAAAGTTTGAACATTTGGAAAAAAGACATATTACAAAAACCTTCTTTTAGCCTTATATATATATATATATATTCAATGTGTGGGGATTTTGGTCAAATGTTCAAATTTTTAAATGATATCTATAATTTCGTAATACCTTAAGATTTCATTCAAAATAAGTAAATAAATAAAAAGTAGGTAAGTTACAAAATGATTACCCTAGGAGCGGGCTACGTACGGCTTGCCATGAGGTGGTTGTGGCCCTTCAAGCTTTTTCTAATGTTATTTTTAACCCTTATACTTATGAGTTATTTTAAACGATCTCTTTAATTAGAAATTAATTTTGACCCTTTAATTGAAGGGTTCATTCAATTGATTGGGCCCCTTTAAAAGTTTTCTTATTCCATTTACAACCCTGTTTATTTTAGTTTAACTCGGTATTCATAATTGTATATTTTTATTTTTTTTGTTATTTGCCTCCCCCTCCCATTTATTTAATTACACCAAAAACTAAAAGCATGCTGTTCTTGCACGCCTGAAAGAATTAATTAATAGTATGGTAATTAAAAAAAAATTCAAAGGGAAAACATACGTGTGCGTGTGTACTATACGCGCATAGAAAAAAGAAAAGAGTGCTGAAAAGTGAGAGAAAGAAAACAGACTTGTGAGGTTTCAATAACGAAGGCCATGGCAACAAGGAGAATGAGCGCAGCGGAGAGGGAGAATGAGAGCTTAGCCATGGTTCCTTGATCTGTTCTCTCTAAGATTTTGAGGTAGACGAGGCAAGAAGAGGACTGGGTTGGTCTTCAATGGCATACTTCTGTACCTATTTATAATAACAGACTTCAAACGTGAAAAATATTCATATTCATCCTATTACAGAAATTAATTTATACGGATAAATTTGAAAATTTAAGAGATTTTTTGAATAATGGTTTGCTATGAAAACTAGCAAATATAAAACGTTCCTATTTGGACATAATTATTGTATGGTGTAGATTTTAACTACACTAATTAGAAAATATTTAATCACGTCAAACTTTCTATAATTTAAAAATTGAAGGGAAAACATTAATTAAAAAGCTAAATAGAAATCATTATAATTTCTCTTATAAAACACTATAAATTATTATAATATTCTTTTCACATTTTATTATTTCAAGTATAATCATTAAAAAAAAAAACCCAACTTTACATGGCTTTTACTTGATCACTCTTCCGCACTGTTTTTTAGATTTTTTCGACCTCAAATCACATATTTTCATTAACCCATTTTCTTTATTGATTAAATCACATATTTCCATTAACCCATTTTATTTATTGATTAAATTTACAAAAAAAGAAGATATCAAAGAATTATGGAGTTGACAAAAGATAGAGAAGGGTAAAGCATATCAAAAAACAAGAAGAGCAGAGAGAGGGCAAAGATCATGCTACTGGTGGTGTCTAATTGTTTTCCTTCTTTCTCTAAGCCATGCCCAAAAAAGAAAGAGAAGGGGAAAAGATGTCAAACCTATAGATTATAAATAAGAGAAGGAAGTTGTAATAGAGAAGACAAAGCCGTAGGACAGAGGAGGCTTGCTAAGAATGGTGGTGTTGGGGGTGATTCTTCTACCATGGAGCGGAGGATATCAAATATAAAAGAAAGTAAAAAAAGTGTGTTGTTTGAAATCCTAACTCTTTGATGTTGCTTTTCAAATACTTCATTGTATATGATGCTTGCTGGGTTTTTTTTTTTAATAGGTTTTGATTAGCGAAGTTTTTTTTATGGTTGTGGTTTATTGTGGGTTTTCGATATTGTTGCTCTCTTTTTTGCTGTGCTCTTTTTAATTGATTGTCTATTTATTAATATGCTGAATTTGATTACAAACATTTTCAAAGCCTGGTAGTCTTTAATTTAGTGTCTTCAAATCATTTTGAATATCTTGATCTCTGTGCCTTTAAAAAGGTGTTATCAATCATAATATACAACTATCAATTTAGCTAAAAAAATTACTAATACTTGTATTAATTAGCTTAGGTTGTTTTTTTATATTCTAGATGACAAATATGAGTCTAATGTATGCCATTTATGATAGTATTTTAGTCATGGGTTTAAAAATTTCTAATACTTTACGAGGATGTGCATATTTGTTGTGGAGAAGATCTTACTTCTATATATATATATATATATAACATAAAGAAAAAGATATTGATGATAATACTTTTATAAGAAAAGCTAGAGTGGTTTTCTAAGTAGTCTCCATCATAAATTTGTCAAAGTGATAAATTAGATAGGATTTAAAAATTTAGCAAATGAAAGGAATGTTTTGACCATGTTGCTATGATGATGGTTTTACCAATGCTAGGAAGGTATATAATTTTTTGTCTAATAAAAATATAACATCTATAAAACAATAAGTTTTGATTGAGGCAATAATTGAAAATAATGGATTGACAAACCATAATTTGATAATTGTATTTTCGATGACAATTCTATAAAGTAGATGGTGGAAATAAATCTTTTATTGCTGTGGCCAGGACCAAAATTACAACAACCAACTTATTTATAAGTATTAGATTTTATACTTCAATGTTTCAATAGATGCATATAAAAATATATATGCTAGGATATTATCTTTTCACCAACATTAGAAAACTTCACTTCACTATACTAAAATTTTATCACTCTTTTTATTGTAGTTGTACAAGTAAAATTTGAGCTTAAGTCCTTTTTTGTTCCTAATATCATATTAATGTTTTATGTGGAATTATTAAGGTTTTTTTTTTGGTCTTTATGTAGATATTAATCAACAAAAAACTGAAAGATATGGCAAAAATATTGTATAGCAAGAGAGTAAATACTATGGACTTGCATCGTTTAATCCATTTCTTTTTTTTTTATGTTTTTTATTCATTGAAAAGGTGGATGAATGGACACAAGTTCTTTTCACCTTTTTCTCCTCGCTTTTCTACCTTTTCTTTTTATTTTAAGATAGCAAAGATTCAATTATAATAGAAATAAATGCAAAATGTCCTAGCTTTTTAAAAATAGAAAACGTTACGGGGGAAAATACATAATAAAGATAATTGGTGAATAAATATGAGAATTGACGGTGTTTTCTCAAAATTTATATCCTTACCGAGTCATGTTGACAAATCATTTTCTTTCATTATTATTGAATGATTGATTCTATTTAGTGTGAATGATTTAATTTTTATTTTTAGAGAATTTGTTTCTTGAGTAGAGAATTTTAGGTCTTTGTATTTTAGATGAACTACAAGTTTTTCAACAAAATAAATTAAAATTAACTAGAATAAATCAGATAATAAAAACAAATCATAATTTCCTCTCTATTTTTTTCAACTTGGATTGTTGGTGGGTAAATAGTTTGGGAGTGTTGCAATTTTACTTTAGACCTTCGCTCTACAACCTTATTTCAATTATAACAATTTTCACCAACAATATCAACATCAACAACCATGATGGTAGCCTAATTAATAAGTATGCTTTTAATGTTTGACTTCTTGACTAATTTACTTTTTGTTTTGATTTCTGTATTTGAATAATTGGTTTCCTTGATTTTTAAAAATAATTAATGGATTTGTTTATTTATTTGCTTTTGAAGGTTTGGCTAAAAGAGTAGGAAAGGGCTAAAGAGAAAGAGCTGGATGGATCGTTTAAAATTGTTGTTACCCAATCTAAAGTTTCTGATGGTAATTGTCATTATACGACGCCGGACGATAGCTCCACTCTTTTTTGTTTGTTTTAACAAACAGGATAAATGTTTTTTTTTTGATTATGGGGAATAAAGATTTTTATTAGAGTCATCATCTAGTAATTTGAGGGAACTAAAAATCTAAAATTAGACACTAGTCCCAGAGATTCAGGTATTGAGTTAGTTATGATTAAGGGAAGGTAGACATCACCCTTAAAACATCCTTTCAGAGAAAGATTATCCTTACTTATGTGTTTTTTTTTTATTCAAATGCTATTATATTTTGAGCTTATTTGCAAATTTTTTAAGTTGGTTAACGTTGGTCCCTGAAAATAGAAGACACGTTAAAAATAACACTAGTCCCTAAAACCAGGAGACTTTGTTTAAAATGTCGAAGTCTATCCCTAAAAAGGAGAGTTGCGTCTGATTTACCAAAAGAAATAATAATGAAAATAATCCATATTTGGTATTTAAATTTTTGATATCAGTCCTTTTCTATAAATAAAAGAGACATGTCGACAAATACTATTTATTTTATAAAACAAAAATTATTTTGATATTGTTGAAAAATGGGTATATCCATATTTGAGAATCGGGTTTTGACCCATAAACAATGATATAATAAAATGGGTGTTGGACCTGCGTCGTTATTTATTTTAAATTTATTTTTGTTTATTTTTATTTTTTACAAGCAAAGAAAATTTACAAGTATTTATATATAAAAATACCATAAAAATTACCTTAGTGCCACTGTATAGGTAAAAGACTGAAATACCCTTGAATTTATTAGAAATTTATGAAAATGTCAATGACAGCATGTGTGCCTCATGGCGGTTATTATTGGAGGCGGTGAAATTTTCCGGTGAGCTTTCAACTAATAGATGGTTGATTCTTGTAGATATTGTGGCAAGGATTCTGATGGTGGTGGTCTCGACGACCATTGATTGCTGACGAGGGAGAATCATCAACTTGAAGCTCTAGATGGCTAATTCTATCGCAGTCTTTTTCCGGCCAGATTCGACGGTGAAAACATGTAAAACGGCTAGGGTTTTGCTTCAGAGGAGGCAATGTACCTTTATGTGGTGGTTTGGAGGCTTAAAACTGCTGGAAATGGAAGATCGAAGGAGAGAGAAAGAATCACCGACGAGAGGAGAGAGAGACTCTAAGCTTTGCTATGGTGTGAACGCGCGTATGGTGCACCGGTGCATCTAAACACTGTAAATCGTTGGATCACGGGCTGATCGTGCGGCTGTAATTGACTTGATTTGAAAGTTGATCGAACGGTCTGGATGGGCTGAGCTATAATCTGGTGTGTCACAGTGTACCAAGTGTTTGGTACACCTGATGACGTGGCGTAACAGGATCAAAGGAAAAATTATTTTAAAGGCTGAGATGGATTTGAATAATTTGGTATGGTAAAGCCTATTGTATCTTAAAAAATCAAAGGCCTAGATTTAAACATTATTAGATTTAACGGTTAGGATATTTTTGGTATTTTTCAAATTGTTTCTTAAAAAAATCAATATCTTACTCTCGTGAAGAACAAATAGAAAATAAAATGAACAGTGGTAAATAGTAACATAAATAGTAACCTCTCGATTCAAATTACTCTTCTTTTCTTTTTTTCTCTCCTCATTGGCTTGGTTTCATTGGTTATTTATAGCCAATAACAGGGGACATTTTTCTCTCCTGATTGGCTTGGTTTCATTGGCTATTTATAGCCAATAACAGGGGACAACAAATCACGGATTGTGCAAGTAATCACAAATTGTGCAAGTAATCACAAATTGTGCAAAATTTTCAATGTATAGCTGCATCGCTTACCATCGGCAGAAATCCTTCATCTACTATGACAAAATTGTATTATTTTTTTGTTTTATTATATATAATAATAATATTTATTTATAGAGGTAAAATTAAAAACTCAAATCAGTATTATAAAAACCTTTTCAACGGCTAAAAATCAATTTTAATTACAAAACAAATCTTTATACGGGTATCAACTCGGTGGACAGGGTTTTTTTGGACCAAAAATAACAATTTTGACCAAAAATAGCTTGAAACACATTTTTTATCCCGATTGACATGGTGGAACCCGTATTGACCCGGTGGACTCAATTTTGATCGAAAATAACTGTTTTGACCCGAAACTGCCCAAAACTCATTTTTCATCGCGGTCGACATGGTGGGACTCGTATTGACCCTGTGGAATCGGTTTTGACCGAAAATGATAATTTTGACCTGAAATGGCCTAAAACTTATTTTTCATCTCGGTCGACATGGTGGGACCATACTTACCCGGTGAACTCAGTTTTGACCGAAAATAACGGTTTTGACTCAAAACTGTCCGAAACTCATTTTTCATCCCGATCGACATGGTTTAACCTGTATTGACCTGGTGGACTCGATTTCAATCGAAAGATGCGATTGACTTGAGAAAATATATTTTAAACTCTTTTTTTATTTATATTTTTTTTATTATGAATAATAAAATTTGAGAAAATCTTAGTGAATCCAAAATTGAGTTACAACAGTAATTACTTTTTTTTGTTTAATTTTATTTCATGTTAATTCAATTTTTTTTTCTCAATGTGATGTGACTTGTGTTAATATGATAACTAATTAAGTGTTGATCAAGAATAAATTAGTTGTTAATTCCTTAAATGTTAAAATGTTGGAGTCTTATTAAATCAGACAAGCTTTACAAGGTTTAGATGTTTATATATCATTTGTATTTATATTATATAGTTAAGAGTAATGTGATATGCTTGCAATCTTATTAGGTTTGCAACTTATGCTTTGTTTGTTTAGAGGTTCTTCCTCCTACTACGAAGTGCAGGTATGCTTAAATATATGGATGAACGTCATCACATAAAAATTAAGGCAATTATAACAATAACAACAACAATAATAAGCTACAATAATAAAAAAAAATAAGATTGTTTAGTATACTCATTCATTTTCCTAGGTTACCATTGGTCTTTACAATTTGTTATGCAAAAAACTAGATGCATGTCTTCTATTTATGAATTCTTCTTTTTTATTCATTATTTTTTTTTATCTTGTTATGCCAATTTTTCTTTTTTGTTCGTTAGTTTTGTTTTTCTTGTTGTGCCACTTTATAAATTATATAAAAATAAAAAGATGCAGTGCCCCTCTAGTAAGAAAAATGAGGTGATTTCCTGTACTCTTTTATTAATATTTTTTTTAACCTATAACCATCTTTCAAATAAATTATAAAATGATCTCTATAATCTTTCGAACATCTCCTTATGCTTGGAAACAAAGTAAAGAAAATTTTGAGTGACGTAGTGGAAAAGAGAGAGGATGTGCCAGTAATTTGACCAAAGAAAATAATAGGAAAAAAATAAATTATGACTAAAGGAACACATTTTTTGAAGGAGAAGAAGGCCTTATTTGCAGGAATCTAATAAGGAAGGGTGGCAATTGTGCTTGCAAAATTACTCATTCCACTAATGCATCATTATCTACATGTTAAAAACACAAATATGACATAATAATATCTTATAGCTAGAAAAAAGCCTCTTTTGAAGAAATGCATTTCAAAATTTCTCTTTGCAGCATTGCTTTTATTATTATTATTATTATTATTATTATTATTATTATTATTATTATAAGAAAGTGGGTGTACAAAGTTATTGGAAGTTGTAAAGACCAAGTTGTTTGTGTAGAAAATGTTAAAAGTTATATAACAACAAGTTATTGGATTTTTATGCTTGAATTATCAAATTGCAAGTTAGGTTTCAAGGATTTAAAATGCCCCATGAGGTGTTTTTCTTCAGTTTTCCAATGCATGTGCTTCTTCTTCCTCTCTCTTTTTTTTTATATTTATTTGTTGGATTTTAATGAACATCTAATATTAAAATTCAATAAGGTAATTCTCACAAGTTTTTATCTATATTTAGAGTTTTTTCCATAAGAATGTGATGCTTTTTAACCAAGTTGATAATGAGGGAATTTCAAGTATCAGCTCAACATCTACTACTTATCATTTTTATTTTAAACTCGACTTAGTTACTGACGTATCAAATGATGGCTAATCAGCTTCATATAATGGTGAGTATATCAATTCTTAAATTATAACCTAAAAAAATTATTGATACTAAATAAGTTACTAAGTTAGCGGCTACAATTATCTCACTAATTTAGATTGATGATCGGTCTTGATATGGTGTTAATTAACAATTTAAGTTTAATTGAGTTAATTTTTTTATTTAGATTTTGTTTTTGAAGTTCAATATTCGATTTATTTTTTAGTTTGTTTTAATATAGATTTTATTGAGTTATCATATTTTCATGCTCCGAATCTTAAATTTTATTGGTTAAGTATGGTTAGCTTAGATTGACCTAGTTTGTTATTGTTTTAAATAAAAAAATAAAATATATTATCTAATATGTTAATATTTTAAAAGTCTTTTTAATATAAATCAAATTTTTAATTTCTTAGCATCTTTATATATTTTTAAAATTAGAAAAATAATCTAGCCGCGATGTAACATGGGTAAAAAAATTTTGTTACAACAATAGTACTTCGTAACATGGGTAAAAAAAACTTCGTTACCAATACAGTACCTTGAATTTTCATTATTACTCCATATGTAATATCAAATGATTGGCCTCCTTGTTAAGAAAACATACTTCTTTTCTTTCAAACCTTGCAAGCATGCTTCTCTCCCAGAATATTAAAATTAAATCAAAAGACACGAGATATCAATTTTTGTAATAAGAGTGATTTTCAGACAAATAAAATATACTAGTATAATAGTTGGAAGTGATAAGAAATTATCAGCATCGATCCCCACAAGAATATAAGAGCACAATTGCTATTATTCATAATAAATTTAATTTTAAAATTATGACTCGAAAGATTTCAACTTAATACAATAGTAATGTCTCAAGAGACAATCCCATCAGTATTAAAATCCTATCTTTGGTGATTATTCTGGGATAAACTTGTTTGGTTGGCTGCCGTTTCCACTTCATGGGCACTTGGGTTTGCCTTCCTGGGTTTTCATATCCCTGTAGCATGGACACTCATCCTTGTGACCATATGTGCCTGAGGGAACACACAAGCATCTCTTGCAGCAATAGTTGCAGAAGAAAGTGCATGCACTCTTGTGTGAGGTTGCTGAGCATCGGACATCGCAAGCTCCAGGGCAATCTGGGAATCATATGTTTCTTAATCGTCGTTATCATTATTAGGTAAGATAGCACATCATCTTTTAAAAATAAAAAAAATAAAGATAATTTCTTGGAATATCTTAAGAAACTGTAATGATCATGCAAAAGGGTATTTATTATTATTATTATTATTTATAATTTAATAATAAATGAGGGGTTTTGTTATAATTTATCCAAAAGTAAAATTTGATTTCTGTTATTTTTTAATTTCCATCTGTTCATCTAATTAACATCTCTATCTTATACTTTCGAAGCGACAAAACCCTGTGAGAACGGAGAGCATACCTTGCAATTTAACAGACCCCTCGCCGCCAGCCTATTTACACCAAAACCAACCAGATATGTTAGTGTGAAATTAGTAATGTATATGAAAAAAATAAATGGGTAAATTACACTAACCTCATTAAGATATTCTAAAATATTAAGATCACCCATCAGTTTCAACATTTGATAAAGTCCCCCTGTTCTTTAAAAAATATCACAAAGACCTTCTTTTAAGCCTTATATACCCTTAATTAATATTTTGAAAAGAAGGGTATATTTTCTTAGACGCATGGGGATATTTTTCAAATATTCAAACTTTTAAATGGCCTCCATAATATCTTGAGAATTGTTGTAATTTATCCAAAATAAATAAATAAATAAATTGTATGTAAATTACAGCCAAAGGAACGCGCCACGGCTTTCCACGAAGTGGTCGTCGCCCTTCAAACGTTTTCAAAAGTTATTTTTAGCCCTTAAGTTTATGCCTTATTTTAAATGGACCCTTCAATTAGAAATTCTTTTTGACCCTTAGATTGAAGGGTTAATTCAATTAGACCCCTTTAAAAGTTTTCGTATTCTATTTACAACCCCGTTTGTTTTAGTTTAACTCGGTATTCATCCTTGTATTATTTTTTGTGGTATTTGCCTCCCCCTCCCATTGATTTAATAACACCAAAAACTAAAAGCATGCCGTTCTTGCACGCCTGAAAGAATAATTAATAATATGGTAAATTAAAAAAAAATCAAAGGGAAAACATACGTGTGCGTGTGTACTATACGCGCATAGAAAAAAGAAAGAAAGAAGAGCGCTGACAAGTGAGAGAAAGAAGACAGACTTGTGAGGTTTCAATAACAAAGGCCATGGCAACAAGGAGAATGAGAGCAGCGGAGAGGGAGAAAGAGAGCTTAGCCATGGTTCCTTGATCTGTTCTCTCTAAGATTTTGGGGTAGACGAGGCAAGAAGAGTACTGGATTGGTCTACACAGGCATACTTCTGAACCTATTTATAATAGTATGTGAGATCAGAACATGATCTATTAGATCATAGCCGTGTATTTAAATTAAGGGCTAAGATTTGATTGCAAAACTTTCTTAAACTGGCCTTGAATTGAAATGGAAACATCCATCCATCTATGGTAGGTTCTTGCTGTGATAATTATTATTTTTTAATTAAAAATATATTAAAATAATATACATTTTTATTTTTTTAAATTTATTTTTAATATTAACATATTAAAACGATGTAAAATCACTAAAAAAATAATTTAAAATAAATAAATAAATAATCTTAATTCTTTTCTAAAATCCTTTTGAAACACAAAACAAAAATGATCTTAGTATAATCCTTATACACAAATTGTTTCCTCAGAAATCATAAAAAAAAAAACTTATTAAAGAAATATAAGTTAAATCTTAAAAAAAATATATAAAAGAATCTTAATCTCAACTCATATAGTACTGTAGTTCTTTTTTGGAATTTGGAATTCTTCATTTATAAAAACATATATATATATATATATCATTCCTCTTAGAGAAATTAATTTATTGGGATAAGTCTTGGAATTTAAATGATTTCGTAAATCTATTTATAAGGTTTAATTCAAGTTCCTATTTGGACATAATTGCTGTATGGATTTTGTCACAGCTCGGATGTTGATAATCCAATCCTTAGACGTAAAATTATTAAAGGGTTGATAGGGAGATATTTGGTTTCTTTATATTTTTTAAACATAATATAAAAATAATATTACTCTTGAAAATAAAATTTATGAAGTATGTGTACAAGGTCCTTTTTTTTAATTTTTAAACTGGTTTTTTTAATGATTCACAAGTTGGTCTCAAACAAATTAGTTTTTTTAACAATAATAAATATTATTTTTATAAGGAATAATTATTGACGTGTGTATTTTTTACTAGGTTGGTCTAAGCTCATGACTAGAATTATAGGTTTTGAAAATTAATAACCGTGTTGATTTTAGTTTTTTAAGTTATTTTTAAAATTTAATTTAAAAAAATCTCTAAAGATTTTTTTAATTAAAAATTAATTTTCATGTATTTTTTTATTTTTTTTATAGATTTATCCCAATTATATGTTAAAATCACAGTGCTAATAGATTAACATGAAATAACTTAATTTTTTCTACGAGTTTTATAGAATTTCTTTTGCATTGTCAGTTTTTTGGTTTATTTATTTATTTTTATTGTATTTTTTTATTTATGTTATTGAAATTAATTGATTTTATTAAACCAACTTGAATTGATTAATGACTCAATCTCATACTTTAAAAAAAAATAAATTAGAAACACTTGTACCATCTCATACTTTTACTATCAAACCAAACGAGTTCAATGAACAGCCATGCTATTATTTATACACAGAGTCATGTTTCACTCTTTAAAAAATAGAGAGAGAAAAACAGAAAAGGAGAGACCGAACATGCTCTTAAATATAGAAAAGAGAAAGTATTGGCAATTTTTCAAAAGGGCAAAGGGTTGATAATGTCTCCCGATCTCGAATTAAAAATAAATTTTACATAAAGTAATATGTTCCACATGCTGCACAAAATCTACAAAAGATTTAAATCTCCCTCGAACTCCTCGAAAATAGAATTTTAATATCATTAATCAGAGCTAAACCTACGTGGCTGCATAGTTTTTTTTCTTTTTTCTTTTTTCAATCATAACAAATATAAATTTCTTGCTTGTGCAACTCTTTTACGAGTGATAAAATATTATAATACAAAAAAGCAAACCCACTTGTCATGTTTTGTTTAAAAAAACTCAAGTTTAAATTAGCATCATAGTTCTTTATTCATGTAATTCTATATTAGGTGATTCGTTATAAAAGTATTTTAAATTTTATTTTTTATATAAGTAAAATAAAATCTTTTGGATGTTTTTTTATAAACATTAACAAAAATGAAAAAATATAAGTTTTATCACGGTTTATATGAATAGTAATCTTCCTCCTAATTTTTCTTGAAAATAATATTTTTTGGATGCTCTAATTATATAAAAGTAACTTTCAAATTAAACAAATAGAAAATGCATGATTCAGATTATTCTTATTGTGATCTAAAAATTTATTTTATTTATTTTTTACTTCTCAAATTAAACAAATAAAAGATAAAACAATTGCAAAATAATAAATCAAAAAAGAAAATAGTTGGTTGTCAATATACCAATAACAACAAAATAATTAAATCTATTCAATGAGAGAAATTTAATGGTAATAGATTTTTTTAAGGCACTGACACGCCAGCCCACTCAAACCTATGTTTCAAGACTAATCCATTTTTAAAAATAATTTCAGTATAGAGTTTTTATTTTATTTTATTTTTTAATATTGAATTGATTTTAAATTAATTTTTTATTTTATTTTATTCTTTAATACTAAGTTGATTTTTATTTTTTTAATTGTATAATTAAAATAAAAAATATTATCAATCTCATTAGAATCCATAACTCAGGTCATATATTTGATAAATTAATTCGAGTTAATTAAAATTTATTCAATATATCATTAAAAAATATAAATTTTAATTATTAATTTTAAAAAAATCAAAATATATTTTTTAATGGTAGAAAGTAATATTATAAGAAACAATTAAAAGATTTGAGTCAAAAACATTGTTTATACAAGCAATATATATATATATATATATATATATTGGTTTGTTTTGCTTTTCATTTAATAATTATAGTTTGGTTTTGAAAAATTGATTATTGGTTAGTCATGAAATAATATTTAAAATTATAAACATGTAAGATAAAATATATATAAAAACTGATAAAAATACAATTAAAAAAAAAGACACAATTCACCATGAATTGAAATAGTTACCCGTAGTTTTTTATTTTTTTATTTTTAAATTTTTTTATCACTTGATTTTTTTAATTTTCTTATTAATAAATATAAAAATTAATTTAATTATTAAAATCAATTAAAACTTTAAGGATTCAATTGTAGATTGAAACAAATATTCATCTCTCTCTTTTAATAAGAGATAATATCTCCATCTTAATTTTTTGAATCAATTTTTAGTTGGAATCACCATATTTATTACTATTTACTAGTATATGTGTGTATATATTATTTTATTAAATATACATAAAATTTAATGTTAAACATTGAAAAAAACATTTAATTGTGTAATTGTGTATGCAGTGTATGAAATAAATTAAATAGGGTTACAATAATTGCTTTTTAAAGATTTTTTTATTTAAAATATATTAAAATAATATTTATTTCCATTTTATTTTAGATATTGTTATATTGAAATGATAAAAAAATATTTTAAAATAAAATAATTTATTTTAAAAAAAACCCTAATTTTATTTTAAAATATGGTTATGATTGTTTTTTAAATAATTTTTCGTGCTGAAATGCATGTCAATATTTTTTTATTTTTAAAAAATTATTTTTAACATCACTATATTAAAATTACTTGAAAAAATAAAAATGTATTAATTTAAAATAAATAAAAAATAATTTTTTTATATTTTTTAAAAATGTTTTAAAAACAAAAAAAAAACATTAAATATGCGGGACCAGGAGTACAGTATAGCTCACCAAGGGTAAAAGTAAACCCTACCATTCTCGATTTCCCCCCAGATACCTCTGTTTTTTTCACTTTCACCCTCAACTCCTCTTGTTTTCCTGTAGCGCCAAGGCAAGCAGCAGTGCAGTTTTCCTGCAAGACCAAAGGGTGCGCCAAACACATCCCTTTCTCTTTCGTACTCAGTCTCTCTTCTTTCCTATTGGATTCCAATCAATTTTCCCCTGGAATCCCTCAATTATTTACTCAAATAAAATTTATTATTTGAATCTCTGTCCCTCTTTTTCCTCTACTGGTTTTGAGGTAAATCCCTACTTCTCTATCTGTCTTATCTTTTCTGGGTTTTAGCTTTTAAGCTGTATTTGATCATGGTTGGTATTATTAGCTCTTGTTTAACTTGTAATGTTTTACTCGAAAAGATTCTTGCTTTGCACTGTTTATTCCAAATCCTCATCTGGGTTCTCTTCAAAATTAGGATTTTTATTAGTGGATAGTGAATCTAGATGGATGGCTGTTTTTTGCTTATTGGTTTATTTTCTTAGAGTTATCTTTTTTGTTTCTGTTCTTTGATGTTTGAAATTGCTATTCAAGTTGTCTGTGGTATGGTGGATTGGTTTTATAGTGTTGTCTAGTTCAATTTGGGCTGTTGTTTACTGTTATGGTGTTCTTTGAATTGTTGGTTTGTTTTGGTAGTGTTCAATGTTTTTATTTGAATGGATTGCTTTTAGGGACCAATGGGGAAAAGGGCTAATAAGAAAAAGACTCGGCCACTGCAGAAGGAGAAGCGGGTTGCTGGCCATTCTCCCAAGAGTGTGCCTCAACAAACAATTCTCAATGTTGAAGACGTTGATGGGGTTACAGTAGTGAAAGAGAGAAAATTGTGTCCTCACTTTGACAAGGGTTTTGATGCAAACAAATTGTCAGAGAAAATTAGTTCTTTGGATTCTTTTAGGTGTGAGGATTGTCGAGAAGCTGTTGGTGAAAGGAAGGGGGCTAAGGGGAAGGGTAAACAAGTTAAGAAGAAAGGAAGTGGTTCGGTTGATTCAAAGTCAGAGTCGAAAGCCATTTGGGTTTGTTTAGAATGTGGGCATTTAGCATGTGGAGGAATTGGCTTGCCAACAACTTCTCAGAGCCATGCAGTTCGTCATTCCAAGCAGAACCGCCATCCTTTGGTCTTCCAATGGGAAAACCCTCAACTTCGATGGTGCTTCCTGTGCAATACTCTAATTCCTGCTGAGAAAACAGGGGAAAATGGTGAGAAAAAAGATGCAGTGTTTGAGGTTGTAAAGATGATCAAGGCACAATTGTCTAAAGAGTCATCGGCGGATGTTGAGGATGTGTGGTTTGGAAGAGGCAGTGTTATTAGTGAACTTAATGCAGAAGGCACCATGACAGTTGGTTTAGAGGGAAGAAGTGGTCATGTGGTGAGAGGCTTGGTTAATCTTGGGAACACTTGCTTCTTTAATTCAGTTATGCAGAATCTTCTAGCTATGAACAAGTTGCGTGACTACTTCTCAAGTGAAGAGGCATCTTTTGGACCTATATCAAGTTCTTTAAAGAAGCTATTCACTGATCTAAAAGCTGAAACTGGTTTTAGGAATGTAATCAATCCGAAATCCTTTTTTGGGTCTGTCTGTTCCAAGTCTCCCCAATTTAGGGGGTATCAGCAGCAAGATAGTCATGAATTGCTCCGCTGCTTACTTGATGGGCTGTCTACTGAAGAGTTGACTGTTAGAAAGCGAAGAGATGCTTCCGAGGAAGATGGCATTCCTCCAAAACATGGTCTTACTTTTGTGGATTCTGCTTTTGGGGGGCTGATTTCTAGCACTGTTTGTTGTGTAGAATGCGGGCACTCCTCAACCGTGCATGAGCCGTTTCTAGATCTCTCACTTCCTGTTCCAACTAAGAAACCTCCAACTAAAAAAGTCCAACCGGTCTCTCAAGCAAAGAAAACAAAGCTGCCTCCAAAGAGAGGGGGAAAGGTTCAGCCTAAGATTAACAGAAATACAGATTCAATGCCAGCTCAAAGTGTTTCAAAATCATCAGTCCAGAGTGATTCTCCATGCCAAACACAGTCAGCTGTGCCTCTCACAGAAAACACATTAGCTTCTTCAGATAACACTCCAGCACCAGGTTCCACCGCCCCAACTACTGTGGTCGATGTAAGTGGCGTAGTTTCACAGAATTTGGCTGCTGTTATTGAATCTGATAGCAAGCAAGCTGTTGAGACTACAATGGAGCAAATAGCAAGTTCATTTGATGACTTCTGGATGGATTATATTGGAGCTGAAACCACATCAGAGCATGATTTTGCTAAAGAAAACAATGTTCTTGCAGCAGGTCAGCAATGTGGAGACAAAGTTAATATTCCCAATGATGACTTGACAGAGACTTGCCAGGCTTCTTCAATTGATGGGGAGCCAAATAAAAAACCAGAATCTTCTTCTGTCAATCCTTGGGAAGAGGAGGTTCCATTACAGGTTCAAAGCTCAGAAGTTCTTTTGCTTCCATACAAAGAAGAGGGCTTTACTGACAGGGAGATTATGAAAGGAGAATCTGAGGCTGCCTCATCTTTTGTGGGCTGCGGACAAGATGACACAGAATTTGATGGCATTGGTGACTTGTTCAATGAGCCTGAGGTTTCTGCAGCACCTGTTGCAGGGCCCTCATTAGGTAATGAGGTTGCTTTACCAAGTTTTATTGCAGGAATTAGCAGTGAGTCTGATCCGGATGAAGTTGATGATTCTGATTCTCCAGTTTCTTTAGAGAGTTGTTTGGCCCTTTTTATAAAGCCAGAACTTCTCTCAAATGATAATGCTTGGGAATGTGAGAACTGTTCAAATATCCTGCAAGAGCAAAGGTTGGATGCAAAGAACAAGCAATCTAAAATATCTCCCAAAGCTTCAATAAATGGAGATGAGACTCAAATACAAAGTGATTCAGTGAGTTTAGACAAGAACATCTCATGCTCCACGGAGGTCGGAAGCTTTGAGGGTGGAGATACGATCCCTAATAACCTTTGCAACTCCACACCTGAAGTCTTTGTTTCAGGTAATGGCTGCCCAAATAAGAAATTCATACATGCTGAAATTGTTCAGACAGAGATGGAACCATTTATTTCTCAAAGTGAACTAAGGAAATATGAGATGAATGTATCACATAGTTCTGGTTGCTATGAATCATGTAATCGAGAAACTTTGAGTGGTCCACCTGTTGATTCTTGTAGTGTTGATGAGACGAGCAGTACTGGATATACCATTGCTAAAGATGAGCAGAGTGACTGCAACTTCCCTGGCAATTGTGAATCAGATGTAAATGAAGATGGGGATAAAACTTTAAAAAAACTGAATGTAAAGAGGGATGCAACTAAGAGGGTCCTTATTGATAAAGCACCACCTATTCTAACGGTTCATTTGAAGAGGTTCAGTCAAGATGCTCGTGGTCGTTTAAGTAAATTGAATGGCCATGTTAACTTCAAAGATGTACTTGATCTTAGACCTTATATGGATCCCAGGTGCCTATCACTCAGAACTATCTTTGATTTGACTATAAATAATTTGATGTTATAGTCCCGTTGTTTTTTCATCTCGTTAAGTGTTTGTGATGTTAAGATAAGCTATAAATAGAGCTATTTTTCTCTTGGGGGTCTAATATATGCACTTGCTTTGGCGATTGTGTTTTCAATGGCTAAAGTGAATTTCATTGTGAATTCTACATTTCAAATGCAGGATTTGTGAGAATGAATGAGTTTCTTATGCTTTATTTGATTCCTGAATTAAACTTTCCCCACGTGAACTTTGTTTTGCAATGAAAGTTGTCATGTAATTAACTACAATTGTCACATCATTGAGCATTTACAGGTGTGTTGACACACAGAGTTACGTGTATCGACTGCTTGGGGTGGTGGAGCATTCAGGAACAATGAGGGCAGGTCACTACATTGCATATGTCAGGGGAGATGCGAGGGGCAAAGGCAAGGTTGACAAAGAACATGGGGGTTCTGTTTGGTATTGCGCCAGTGACGCCCATGTGCAAGAGGTTTCTCTGGAAGAAGTTCTTCGTTGTGATGCTTATTTATTATTTTATGAGAAAATATCAAATTGATTTGTTTTCCATGTGATTCCTCAAATGGAGCTACACAGCAAACCCCCAAGGGAAGGGAGCGAAACACAACTTGAGAAGGAGAGTGTACAACAACCATTACCTTATATCCTGATACCCAAATTTTTGACATGCAATTAGCTCAAATACGTACATTATAAAATTACATCATGAGAAAATATTATTTCTCCATTTTCTTTCGTGTCCCATTGTCCAGGGACTTCTAGTTACTAGAATCTGAATGTTTTCTGGGATACTGGGCCTGGTAATTCTTTTGATTGTTTGCTGTACTATTGTCAGCTGAGATATGTCTTTTCGAGGGGAAAAAAGAATCATGTTACGAGTCTCTTATCTCCCTTTCACGTCATAGCAATTTTCTGTAGTTTTGATTTTCGCAGTACTGGCTAAATCTTTGTAGCATGAGATGGTGTCTTTTTCTCCCTCTTCATCGCTGGTCTAGTAAAAGGCAGTCCTCGCCTAGTTATGGATTTATAGGCAATACCAATTACATCGCTATACCTGGAGAATTGATCAGAACTGAGGTTAGCTTCAGAGACAGCTTGTTTTCGTTGTGCCTGGAGGGAGATAGGGGCGAATGGCAAAACTTGGTAGCTTTGTGAGTGGAATTAAAAAAAAAGAAGAGAGCCACTTGTAGCTATTAAAAAACAAAAACAACAACAAAGAATGTGATTAATTCCTCAACAAAAAGGATAAAAAAAAAAAGAAGCACGACACTGATGATTTCCTAAATTCCAAATCGATCCATCTTATTTTTTTTAGACTCTCTTACTAGACATTATTTTTATGTAATTCATTTTTGCCAGGGATGACATGATTTGAAGGAAATGTCTTTAAACTGTTACAAGGGGTCGTTCGCTTGCAAAATTGCTCCATGAAACGAAATACATAATAATATTATTTAAATATTTGTCTCACACATCAGTGAAGTCGCTTTGGCCGAGTGGTTAAGGCGTGTGCCTGCTAAGTACATGGGGTTTCCCCGCGAGAGTTCGAATCTCTCAGGCGACGATTGTTATTATTATTAATATTTTTGGCCCCTTAAATATTTGCTAGAGCCTTAAAGACCTTCATTTTGCACCTGGAATATCTTCTAGACAAATCTTATGCATCGTTGAAACCCTTCCATCTTTCCCCTCATATGCTGATCATCAGCCTTGTAATCCAAGGCAAGTAACTGTAAAATGGACTCACTCTACCTTCGATTTTCATACCACTTTTTAGATGCATTTCATGATTCATGTATTCATTTACTCACCACATTAAATTCCTTCAACAGCTAGCGTTCAAAACAAAATGTTCTTATATAAATAGACAGACAGCAAAAAGAAAAAGAAGCAAAAGCCCAAAAAGAAGCAAAGAAAAAGACTAAAAGAATCCAGCTCCCACTCTCCTCTTTCTCCATCTCTCCCTTGCTCTACAAACTAAACACACCACATTTTCTCTAAACCCCCCACCCTATAACGCACTCTAGCTAGTCTCTTCCATGGCAAAAGTACTCCCTAACAAACTGTTCTTTGTCTTCTTTGCAATTCACATTCTTGGGTGTGCAGTCTTTTTGCCAGCGGTGGTAGAGGGAGGGACCTGGTGCGTGGCAAGGAGTGATGCAAGTAACCAAGCCTTGCAAGCTGCACTTGACTATGCATGTGCTTCTGGTGCTGACTGTATTCCAATACAATCTAGTGGGCTGTGTTTCTTGCCTAACACAATCCAGGCTCATGCTTCTTATGCATTCAATAGTTACTTTCAAAGGAAAGCCATGGCTCCTGGCTCTTGTGACTTCTCTGGCACTGCTAGTGCTTCCAAAAGCGATCCCAGTTGAGTCCCCCCTTCTTCTTTTTATCCTCTCTAGCTTGGCATTACTCTTATATATTGTGGCTTGACTTTTCTTGGTTTTCGTGCTGTAGGTTATGGATCTTGTATGTATCCATCTTCTCTAAGGTATGCTTGAAATGAATCATATGACCGATCTTTCGTTGGCCCTTCCTTTGCAGAATATTTTCTTTTGAATTTTACGAGTTTTTTAGGTTCTTAAGATGCTCAAAATAGGGTTTTAAGTAATTTGTTGTTTAGGTTCATGAGGCATCAGTGCTTCCTAAAGCATGCATGGTGGGTGGGTGATTTCAGATTTGTGATCAAACATAAAGGAGCAAAGAGTACTAATACAAAATCCGTGCCTACAAATATAGTTAATAAATGGATTAAATCTGATAATTAAGCATAACTTCATCTTCACGTCAAGGGTTCTTTCTATTATTTAGCTACATCAGAAAAATTAGACTCATGAATAGTTTTTTGAGTATGGTAAGCATTATTATGCGCATTTCATTTCCTTCATGCACCTCTTGCAAAATAAGGGCGAATAGACACTGTTACCAATCCCTGGCTCTGTCAAATATTTTGACAGGACAATACCCTTCATTGTTTCGAACAGTTAGATTAGCCCTGTAGTCCAACTATATATAGTGGACAGAACCCTAGAGATAAGAGGGTAAGTCAAACACCTAGGAATAGAGTGATTCATTCAGCTGTTCGCTGTAATTGTGCAAAATTTGTCTGCCTCATGATGCATGATTCTGTCTACAGACAGGCCAGGTTGCCCTTTATAGGGGCAATGGTAACCTGCTAAGGAGTAGTTACTGTGTTCGAGAGTTTTTACTCCTGCATCTTCATTAGAGGCTGGACCAAAAAGCAGCCAGAACTTCTGTTACACAATGGTATCTGCATCTGATGCTATGCTAAAAACTTGTATTGCTTCTGAACTCTGTGAAAGAGAAATGATGCTAAGTTAACACTAGTTAGGTAAATCGTGGAGAGTTTTTTCAAATTAGAACACTTGTAAAATTTATTTGAAAAAAAAAACAGTGCAAATGGAGAAATAATTGGGAAAATAATAGACAGTATACAATTCTGACAACTCAGGCTAATCTTTTTCTAGTGAACAAACTCAATGCATGTCAGAGGACTCAGTGAGTTTGTTTGGATTCTCTTGGTTCGCTATGCTGTCTTTCATTTTAGTGACTAACTGCATAAATCATTTGAATCTCCAGCACTGCCGGAGGGACTGGTACCACTACAAGCACTACACCAGCCACTAACCCCAGCTTTCAAACACCGCCATCCAGTGGTGGCACCACCGGCCTGAACCCTGGAACGACTCCACTGCTGGACAATTCTAAAGCTTCTTTAGGTTTTATGGTCAATGTAACCTTACTGCCCCTGTGCCTTTTGCTTGTTTTCTCATTCACATTTCGGCCCATGTAGTCATTCAAGCCAGAGCGGCAATATGGCGAAAGCAGAGCTGGTTTCGCTTAATTTTTTAGCTAAATACATCACCCAGAAGGAAAGTCCGCTCCTAATCTGATATTAGATTTCCATTTTTTTATCCATACCAAAACCAAACCACCCAGTGGCTTGCCTGCACTGGGAGCCAGACCATAATCTTTATTTCCTGAATGGTACCATTAAACAGTGTCTTATATCAAGTAGAGGTGGGTTGCATGCACCCAATTCTCCGGCAAATGCAGCCCTTTTAATCTTTTTTTCGCATGAACCTGCAGCAGCGTTAGTTGGCTTACGATTTTAGATATCTTCTTGCTTGAGATGGAACTTGTATCCCACTTAAACAATTTATCTGCTCCAGTATATGATTTTCTAACCACATATTGTGATATATTAAAAAAAATAAGATCAATGCAATTACAATATATTATAAGAGTTGGAATAGAATGAATGAATCTATCTATCTATCCTCGAGCACCCAACTCCTAACTCGCAACTTCACATCATCAACAAGGAAATGCTTAAAGATGCGCAGGCCATTTTCTTTTCAAATTATGGCCTACAACATGGATGAACTCGATATTTATGATCAGCTAGAATTGATGAGGTCTTGCACACAGGTAAAAGGAAAGAAACGCTTGTGTTCCAGTAAGTGCATTCACTGAGTATATATATAAACAATCATTTAGATGCTGCAAAACTGCTGTGTCAGCAAGTCCTCCATCTTGACTCTCATACTTTCTGCTTCTCTGTATTGGCCTTGAATGTGCTGTCCGGAGGAGGATACCAAGCTCACATTCCTATCAACATTATACAGATCTCATTTCAACCATGCGTAACAATCCGTAGTGAAAGAAAATTTAGAGAAATATAATATGTGGCAGCTAAAAACAATCAAACAAAAACATTACCAGAAATGTTATTTTGGAGATTGTAACAAAAACTAAATGATGCAGGGAAATACGTAGATCAATAGATTTTTTTTATTGTGGATGTAATAATAGTTTCATTTAATTTTTTATATTTTCATGAGCAGTAAAATTTCTTTGGCTTTCTTTCACAAGGGTATTTAGGATTTTTTAATTTTCAAGTACACTTAAATAATGCTTTTAGTCTTAGAAAAGATAAAAAAAAAAACCTTATGTTTGAAGATATTTTAATATAAATATTTTGTGTAATTAAAGGGATCATATGAGATATTTTAGTATTTTTCATATTATAACTTTTAATTTTTAATTGAAAAACTATTGATGAGTATTTCACATTTTCTATTAATTGAGCAGCACTCGTACTATTAAAAAGGCACCTAAGATGCTTTCTTATAGCCAAATTTAGCCATCCATCATATAAATAGATGTGTTGTTGTGACCTCTTTCACGCAATTTGTTTTGACATATTATGGTTAGACTATTATCAGTGATCGATTATTTATATTTTTTTCTTTCTTTTGAAAACTAAAATGGATGGTGTCAAATCTAGGCACGAGTCTAATATGGTTGACACACCTGAAGTATTTAGATTTGGAATGGTTGTTAGACCTACAAGGTTTGAATCTGGTAACCTATGCAAATGTATTATGGACCGAGACATAATCTATTGGAGATTTGCATGGTGAATTTTCTAAGCTCTAAGAGTTTGAGATAATGTTAATGTTATCTTTTCACATAAAGTTAAATTATTATTTAGCGGTTGAAAAAATTGAACCTCTAGTTATAAGGGTATTTTAATATTTTTCATAGGTTTATTGATCATTAAACTTTTCAGCAAGGTATGGTAGTTTTTTTATAATAATTTGCATAGTAAAAAAATTATTTTATTCCCCAAGTTTAACAAAATTAAGGATGTGAAATAGTTAAAATATAGATTTGATCTTGAAAAAGATAAAAAATAAGTTTTGCATATGAGGTTATTTTTTGTTCTTTTAAATTATTTTTTATATAATTTTCTATAATAATGAAAGATATTTCAGTATTTGAATATTATTTTATTATTTTTAAATTTAAAAAGAGATATTGAATATATATTTACTTAAGTCAGGTAAACAAGCAACAAACAAATTACTTGAGTATCAAACCTAAGTCGGTTAAATGGCTATGACTGCTAAACTCAAAACGCTTCGGTCTATTATAATTATTTAATTTAAGATACTTCAAATATTTCCTATACTTTTAGTATTTTTAATTTAACATGAATCATGAATTAATATGCCAGTATATTATATAATATGTAAAGAAAAGTGATCACATGAATTAAATTGACAAAAGAATTGGAGGAACAGAAGATCAAGGCTCAAAGAAATTAGGCTGTAAGTTGGTACATTGGAGCATCATTTAGTTTTTTACTTCAACTTATTTGGAAATATGGTAGAAAATATTTTTTAAAGTATTTTTATTTAAAAATAAATTAAAAATATTTTTATTTTTTAAAATTTATTCTTGATATCATTATATTAAAACAATCTAAAATACTAAAAAAAAATAATTAAAAATTAAAAATAAATTAAAAAATTTAAAAAATACAATTTAACTGTTTGAAAATAACTAAAAAGGTGTTTGAGATAAATGTGTGATTGGTTTTTTATGAGATGTATATATAAAAAAAATATTTTTTACTTTTAAGTAGTATAATTTATACTTTAAAAAAAATTATATCTTAAAAAAAAAATCAACCATGTCTCTAAGCCAATCAGACATTAAGCATGACTTAGTAAGGGCACGTGAGCATGAGGTCTCGTGGCAGCATATCATAATTACTGCCTGGTCGTCCATTCACGAAAGAGAGGCTGCTGGAAACAAAACTTGACATGCCACTTATGCGACATGTCGTCTACCAAGGAGCCTCATATCTAAGTAGGGCAAGGCCCATCAATATCCGGCCCATTGTTTGTAATAGTCCCGGGCCCATTAAAACTATATTACCATAAAATTAAATTAAATTAGTTAATAAAAAAATAAAATAAAAAAAGGCCGAAAAATTCTTTCTCTCGTAAGACAATCGGAGAGATCTGCAAAAAACAGGAGCTGCAGCAGATCTTTGAACACAAAACATTATCCGTTTGATCCAAACAAAACCCAGAAAAAGAAAACCCCACTACTTTATATACAAATATATATAAAGAAAAATAATGAATATATTCAGATTAGTAGGGGACATGACCCATCTGGCTAGTGTTCTTGTTTTGCTCCTTAAGATCCACACCATCAAATCATGTGCCGGTATGTATTAGAAGTTTTGATTTTTTCTGTTTTTGGGTGCGTTTTGGTTAATGGGTTTGCTTTAAAGTGTGTATTTTGCTATAAAGTTTGCATCTTTATATGGTAAATGGGTTTCTGCTTTTTTTTCAAGATGGATTTGTATTTCGGTGAAATGGGTTATTGTAGGTGAAAGTAGTTAGGGGATTTTGTTTGGTTTTATTGACTCAAAATGGGTTCTTTTTTTGGTTAATAGAGAGATAAGGAGAGGAGTATTGTGCTTGATTTGAATGCATTTTATGAATTCTTTTGGTGATGTCTTCTGTTGGTTAGATAATATGAATAGTTTTTATCATGTTGGTGGTGTAGGTGTATGGTATATTAGAGAGAATGTATTAGAATGAATGATTAATAACAGCTTACGAACACGGAGAAAATAGTTTAACCCTCTATTCCAAGCAGCTTTTCCGTAGGGAATATGCATTGAGCTTCGTAATTGAAAGAATTTCAGTTTGTGAACGTTGTTTAACCCTCTATTCCAAGCAGCTTTTCCGTAGGGAATATGCATTTAGGGCTACAATGCAAGTAAAACTGTAACTAGAAACAATTGAGAAATTGTGATGACATGGGACTCGCCTCTGAGTGTAATCTTAGACTGAATCTAGTAATAGCAGGGGTCGTTGAAGAAGATATGGCATGAGATAAACAGTGAGATGAAGTGAGATGTTTTTATTTCAATGTGAAAGAGAAAGAAGTTCATCAGATTGGAATAGCTTGAGATTTAAGAGAGGTCATTAAAATGTGTTGCCATGGCAGAATTACATATTGATTCAGGTAACTGCAGTGTGGTTTGAAAGCAGTAGGGTGAAGGTGATGGTCGGAAGATGTTTTGCTTATCAGTGATAACGTTCATTTTATTTTGCTACAGTGAACAAGAAACCTTCTTTTGATTGAATTTTGTTTTAGTCCACATTTTGAACTCAATTGTATTTCTGCACATAATTTTGCTGAGTTTTAGCGATGAAATAGCTGGTTATTGTTGGTATGCTTGTTTGGTATGTCCTCCTTTCCTCTTGTTTTCATACATAAGATTGCAAAAGATGTTAAGAAATTTCTTCCTCTTGAGGGATACATCAATTAGTAAAAATATCAGAGTTTGGCAACTGAACTATGCTTTAATTGTAGGTTGCTATGATGGAATAAATTGCTGGTTGAGGTCCATCTGACAGAACTAGCAATATGATTCAAAATGGTTATGATGGAATAAATTGCTGGTTGAGGACCATCTGACAGAACTAGCAATATGATTCGACATGGTTTTTCTTGCTTTCTTGTTTTCACTAGGAGTGGATGTTTTGAGTTATTAAGTCACCTACTCCCTGGAGCCATTTCGTAGCTCAATCATGATTGTGCTTGTGTGGTTAGACTGAGGAATTCTTCTAAAGAGGTTGCTATATATGTTGGTCATGCTTTGAAAACAGGATTTTGCAAGTAACAGTGTTTTGCCCCATGTTGTCATGCACACCCAAACACATATCTAAATTATAGTGTTGCATAATTAATAGCCAAACGAATGGGTTTGTGAGCCTTTTCATTCAACCAGACACATCCTCTTTTGACCTTTTAATAGCTCTGTGAAGTAGGAGTTTCTTTCAAATTGTTAGTCATAGACTTTTGACTTCCCTGTGTTATTTGCAGGCATTTCTCTCAAGACTCAGGAACTCTATGTTCTTGTTTTTGCCACTCGCTACTTAGACATATTCACTCATTATGTCTCATTTTATAACACCGTGATGAAGTTGATATTCCTGGGAAGCTCATTCTCTATTGTCTGGTATATTCGACGCCACAAGTTGGTTCGGAGATCTTATGACAAGGACCATGACACCTTTCGGCATTTATTTCTTGTGCTGCCCTGCTTAATTTTGGCCTTGCTAATACATGAAAAATTTACCTTTAGAGAGGTAACAATTCCATCTAATTATTTGGAATGCTTCAGTTCATGTATTGTTTGTCCAAGATGTTAACAGCAATGTGATGCATGCACACATACAGACATATATGCCTACATACATCTGTGTGCATGCATATACTTTTAAGAGTGATTGGGCCTATGCTATTCTTTTTGGCGGTATTGACTTTGGTGTATCTTGAAATATGGTTCTCCAGGTAACATGGACATTCTCCTTGTATCTGGAAGCGGTTGCGATACTTCCTCAACTAGTACTGTTGCAGAGGACAAGAAATATTGACAACCTGACAGGACAATATGTCTTTCTCCTTGGGTATTTCTTATTGCATAATCTTTTTAGTTTTTATCTTAGGTCAATAAGGTATTTTTGTATTTTACAGTGGGAGTTCTTTCTTCCTCAATTTTGAATCTTGATTACCATATTGTTGACATATGTAAATGTCATTTCTTTGTTTATTTTTCTTGTGTTGCTAGGAAAGCTGAGTACGTTTATAACTTCATGTTCTGCATACTTGCTGCACTTTAAAATCCCTGTTAACCTTGTTACTCTTATTTGCTGCAGCGCATACAGAGCGTTGTACATATTAAACTGGGTTTATCGCTACTTTACAGAGCCACACTTTGTCCACTGGATAAGTATGTCATCCTCAGTACATTCACATGTGCATTTGGAGGCGTATCCCTATAAAAAAAATTTACTAATATTTTGCTATCTAAATTTCATTGCAGCTTGGATATCAGGAACTGTTCAGACATTATTGTATGCTGACTTCTTCTATTATTATTTCCAGAGGTTAGTCTTTAAACTCTAGGAAAAGCTTCCAGCCTTGTACTGATGATTATAGAAAATGACATTTTATTTTTGTGTTGCAGTTGGAAAAACAATGTGAGGCTTGAGTTACCAGCTTGAGAAAGTGGTTGGAATATGCTTTTATTGGACTAAACTAGCTCTGTATGCATTGTGGTTGTGACTTCTATTTCCCTTGAATTTATCCTGTTTGTGTTTGCTTCAGTATGGCATTTTAAGCCACAACATTAGTAGTTTTAGAACACAACATATATGTAGCAAAATTACTAGTAAATGACATTGAACCATTCTACAATGGAAGAAAAACTGAATGCATTGATTATTATATCCATGTTTATGGAAGATTAAGCTGTCTTTATTCTACCAGAAACTCTTTGGGTCTCCTTATGAGTTCTGAGTTGATTACCTCATCCTGTTGTCTATTCTCCCAGCTTCTTATTTGAGGTTCGGATTGTCAAACAGACTCGGCACTGCAAGATATAAATGGATTCTCAATTTGATACTTACGAAATGCGGTGATCTGTTGCCAGCAAGAGACCTCAAAGATCTTTGAGCCTTTGCTTGCTATGCATTTGCAAGTTAAAAGCATGCATGAAGACCTAAACAGTTTTACGATAACTCTTATTTGCAAATGAATTTCAAAAAACTATTTAATAATTACCTTTCATCGTTGATAGTTGGGGAAATCATGCTCTCTTTATAGCTCACCGCTCCTTGAATCAACATTGGTATATCACCTTCACCATCAGTGGTGACAAAATTCCTCGAGCTCATCTTTCTCTGATTAACCCCATATCTATTGTCTCGTAGTCAGTTCAGTCAAATTAATTTTTTTAAAATATAAAATTTTTTATGACCGGTGAAAACATAAATTAATTTTAACAAAAAATTTCAATTTTTTTTAATATTAAGACAATGATAAATTAGACTTATCTTAGTTACTCTTGCGATGGATTTTATTGAATTTATTTACTTTTTTTATAATTTTTTTTTATTTAATTATGTGATAAAAATATATGCTTATAAAATTGAGCATCAATCTAAAAATAAATAGATATTTATTTGAGACAATTATCATTATAAAAGCAAACACGAATCAACCATGCAATCTATTTATCAATCAATTTAATATTGAATAATAAAATAAAAATAAATTAATTAAAAATAATTAAAATACCAAATACAAAAAAAAAATTTGGTCGATGATTAAACTCGTCAAATATATGAATCAGGTAACCCAGACTAGCACGTCAAACCTGTGAACTAGGTTACGGACTTCATTGGAATTATAATTTTTTTAAATTATTTTTTATCTAATTATATATTAAAAAAATAGATAATTGCAAAATCAAACACCAACTCAATACCAAGATATCTTTTTAAAAATTGCAATAACCTTACAAAAAGCAAAAAGAAACCAATTATAAAATTAAATTTTCAATTAACCTAATTTTTAAGGATAAAATAAAAAAATAGTTAAACATGTAAAACTCGCAAACCCGGTTAACCAACTAAATTTGTGAATAAGTCCATAGACTTTATGAAGTTTAATAATATGACTTTTTTCTGAAACTAATTTATTTTAAACTATATCAAAAAAAATTGACAATAAAAAGAAAAAAGAGTCAAGTTTAATTAAAAAAAAAAGATACCCTTTCCAAACCAAGGCAACCTGGATTACCCTAACAAATATATAAATCATGCTAATCTTATAGAATGAAAAAATAAAAAAAATAAATTATAAAACTAAATTCTCAATTATCTCAATATTAACAGATGAAATTGACAAAAATAAATTTGAGAAAAAATCATAAAAAATTCAAAAAGAAAAGGAAACAAAAAGATGACAATAGTTATGGGTAAACAATAATTTCCACACTTTTTAATTTTTATTACTTTATAAAATTTAATAATATGACTTTTCTCTAAAACTATTTTTTAACTATATAAAAAAAATTATAAAAAACTCAAATTCAATTGCTTTTAAAAAAACAACTTATCAAACTTATAAATTAGGACAACCTACATTACATTAACAAACTTACAAACTACACTAATCTCACATATATATATATATATATAATTACAAAATTAAATTCTCAACCATCACAAATTCTTAATTTTAAAAGATGAAATCAACAAAAAAAATTAAAAAATCATAAAAAAAAGGAAAAAAACACCACATTATAGATTATTATTATAATTCACAATTCAGTGGTTGTGGGTTTCTCGACGCTCTTTTATTATTTTATAAAGTTTAATAACATTTTTTTCTCTAAAATTATTTTTTAATTATGTAAAAAAATATAAAAAATAAAGTTTAATTAAAAAAAACACCCTATCAAACTCATAAATTAGAGCAAATTGAATTATTTTAATAAACTCACAAAACACACTAATTTTACAAAAAAAATAAAATAAAAATAAATTAAATTCTAGCTATATCAATATTAAAAAAAAAAAAACATGCTTAAGCAGCACATAAAAAGAAATGGAAAGCAAATGTGAAACATTGTAGCACTCCATATTAAAGCTAGCGGTTGCGCCTAATCCTTACTTTGATCCTGCTTTTTTGAAATAGTTTGAAGGTCACAAAGTCCAAGTGACAAAATTTACAGCACATGGGTAAAATTGAACAGAATGGAAATATTCTGAAGTTTCACTCTATCCATATTGCACCAAATCATCGCGAACAATACATCTCTACTAATGATTATAGGTACAGAATCATATGATAGTAAAATCAGCAAACTGACCAGAACACCCAGAAAGTAAGTACAGAATACAGATGAACCCTTCACTGCATTCAAGTGCTTAAGGATTGCATCACCTGAGAAATGCATTTGCAAAGCCTTGCAATCCTTGAAAAGCCGATTCTAAGATTATCAACAGCAGCTTTTACTTGAGCTGAGAGTGACTCGGGATACAACTTGTGTGTTCCATTAGTAGAAGCTTGTAACTCATATGGAACGGCTGCTAATGGATAAACTCCACTGTTTCAAAAACCAAGTTATCAGACAACACAATCATTAAACATACAGTAAATGCCTGTGTAAAGAGTATCAATGTTGTTAAAAATGAAGACAGCATATGAAAGTAGTGATCTCAGGCCACACGCTACAGATCCAAGTTCCTCAAAGTGGTATATGATTTAGATTCATTTATTTTCCCAATACTAGAATTGCTGAAGTTAATGCATAATTTGTTATGAAACTTTCTTCGTAGTAAAAAATAAATCCAATACAAGAAATGACAGATGCCCTTACCATTTCACAACAAAACATTTTCATGGAAATGCCTAAAACAGGTTGGACTAAAGTTTACACAACAATCAACTCAAATGATCTGCTTTTTTTTTTGTGGTAAATAATCTGATTTGCATTCTCAATCATGATGCGTACTGTGAAACAAAGCTCAGCTCCTGGTTGGGATGTGAACTCTCATTTTGTTTCACTTCACTTTGTTGTCAATTCATTATCATTTTTATAGTTGATTGTGACTTTAACAGAATGAGCATGGACATCAACAACAACGCTCTCACAAAGATAATGGTTGCAATTATTAGAAGGTTGATAAAATGATTAATTTTCTAAAATCTAACATTCCTGTTACATGGAGGATTGACACATCTAAACGAGTGTATTCAGCAGATTAGCCAATAAGTCCTATAATGTCCCTGTTGATGATAAGTAGTATCACATAAGAATCACATTACAAAACTACAATGATCAAACCAACCAAAATCGTGTCAAATTACTGGGCTCACATAACATGCAGGTTTACTAGTAAATTATTTCTAGGAATAATACACACACCATTAAAGCAAACAAGTGCATGCTAAAATTATAGCATCTTTATTTGATTTGGTATGATGGTAAAGGTTCCCAGCTGGGACTTCTTTTGAGTTTTGGGAGTAGGCAATTGATACAAAAATCAGAAGGGTAAGCCTCTATACAGACTAACCCCCTTAGGACCTACTTAAGATTGTATGATAGACCAACACCGTGTAAATAGACCAGCAAGGAGATGGGACATGCAGAAAGTAAACAGTTGAAAGTATTCTCCACTAAACATGTAGGAATGCAAAACTAGATAAAAAAAATATATGGTTTATTTTTACATACAGAATATTCTATATCTATTGTCAATTATAATAATATAATTAAGCAAGTGCATTGAAGTTTGCAAGACCTTTTCCACATATGAAAAAGGAATGAACAAGTAGGTTTACCGATTCAAACATGTCATGTCAAGTGTCACCACCACCTTCCAACCAGTGTTAAAATCAACGAAACAAAGCAGCAAATCAAGCTTTTCAACTGCAAAAAAAATAAATAATAATAATATGTAATATACCATACCCAAGCAGGGCAGACTAAATGCACATGCTTCTATGGCTATGGCATGTTCAAATGGCATAAACAATCAAGAAATCACACAGATACAGGAGGTTCGATGAATCAACTGCATCAATTATTAAATAAATTTTACACAAACAAGATAATCATCACTAGAAGGTTATAGGAAACCAGGATGCATGTGTTGAATATGTAAACATTTCTATGATCACCTAGTCACCTTGTAAGGCAGCAGGATTAACAGAAAACAAAGAGTGCATCGCTATGTAATGCATATTGATTTGCATGTTTCCGTACCAAGTATGGTGGCATTGATTACTGCACAAGCACACCTCATCAAGATTCAAAAGGCTAAATTGATCTTGTTCATGGCAAACTGTAGTGACTGAAAGTCATTTGACACTCAGATTCAATATTGGAACCATAACTCAAGATTTGATTTTAGTGCTGCAATATGTAATGCAGACAACCTTCCTCTTAAGAATATAATTCATTTGACCAGATTATAGATCCCAAACCCACAAGTAAATGAAGACATAGGAGAGGGATTGAAGATGACCGGGCGAGTGGGGTGTTTATACCAGATGGAGAAGAAAAGCTTGTCTTAACCAGATTTCTGATTTCTATTTGTGCCTGCTGTACTTCCTCAGTCACATCTAGTAGATTACACAATAGTGAACCGGTAACCTGCATCACAAAAATAATAGTTAAGGATTTAAAACATCAATTACTTGTAAGAATAACCCAGATGGGAAGCAAAGAAAATTAAACACAGAAAGTGCACATGGCATACATTTCAGCTGTAATTAGATTGGAAGTTTCCGTGTAAGCTAAAAGACATAATAGCATCCAAAGAGTCTCAATGCAGGATATAAAAGAATTGAATGCAAAATAATACCATGACATACTTGTGTTTCTTGTGCCAGAATTTTGGAGCTCGCATACTTCTTAGTAGTCTCAGAATTTAGAGCATATGAAAATGCTACACAAGCATCCATATTAGGGAAGATCTAATGAACAAGAAACATAGAGTTTTAGGATTAAGTACTGAAAATTAATTGAACATATAGAATACAATTTGACTTGATTACCTTCATGATGGTTGCGCGATTCAATTGGTTTGCAATAGATATACTGCGGGTGGGAACAGCATTTATTGTGAACCTGTTTTTCATAAAACAAAAGAACATGCTCAAGTATATAAGCAGTTTATATCTCAACAACAGATTTTCAACCAGGAGAAACATTCCAGCAAAGAAGCAACCTTTGGCTGATGAAGTCATGGTAGTTGAGCACAAAATTTAGTTGACCGTTCCTGCTCCTCAGATCCTCAACTTCCCACAACTGAGGAGATAGATGACAGGATTTGTCTCTCAATGAAATAAGACATTTAAATTCAAGCAGTAACAAAGGTCATTACAATAGTTGAAAGACCTGTAAATCTTTGCGTATGAACCTGCAAGAGGTTCTCCTCTTCAGATGATCATTAACTAGTGCAATAGTCTGGCCACTGCTTTGCTCGCCTTTCATTTTGTAGTAACTATGGAAAGATTTAGTTAAACTCTTTATATTCCTATCTAAAGCTTCAGCTTGATGCCTCATTGTGATTACTTTCTCATCGGAATCCTGCCAGACAATAACAGGAGCATCTCCTTCAGAAACTTGAAGTGAAGTTGATATGCAATCAGAATGGGTGCAAATCAAGTCTATTGGGCAAGTTCAATTTGGATTTTTGGCCAATCACAATTTTTTATAATTTTTCCTCATGCAATTAGCTAAAACATTAATTATAAGTCATTTCAGCCATGGATTTAAAAATTACGGAATATTCAAATAATTTTCAATGTTTGCTAAGACTGACTGTTTTCTTTTTAATCAAATTGGACTATTTTCATGGGACAGAGGGAGTACGAACATCTATCCTATAAAATGGTACGCACTAACCATATAGCCTCAAAAGGGGACAAAACACTATGATGCGGTACAAGAAGAATAACTTTCAAGGTATTTTTAATTTTATTAATCCTGAGGTATTTCTATTATTTAGGAAGTATTCTTATAGTAATATTTGCAGTAATAGGGTTTTATTCTTGTTATGACTTTATTATTATTAAGATTCTATTCCCTATTTAGTCAGTACTCTTCTAGGGCTTTTTTGCGTGCATATAAAGCATCATGCACTGTATCTGAAGGTGGTTCATGAATGATAATAAGATATCATCATCAGTTAAATGAAGACTTTGTGTGGTCACTTTGAGAGGTGGATCTTCCTCTTTGTTTATATGCTCTTGTGGATTCAACAGTAGTAATTCCTTCATGGATTTGAGGTTATATATCTTCTTTTCTACCTTATCCTATCCCACATCAATTTTGGCAGCCAAGCCATATTCAATCCCAACCCTGAAAGAACCATTGAGCCAAAAAGAAAATTACCATTGCTGCAGTCCAAGCAACAAAAAACAAACACTTTCTGCTGCTGCAATTTCCAAAATTTTAATGACCTTTGTTTGAAGGGCATGATGCCACTGTTCAATGTATCTAATTCTATAGTGCTCTTGTTGTCCTTTTTTTTTCCCCCAATTAAGGCGTTATAATTGAAGTTCTGGAAAACAAATCTTAGTTAATAAAACAGAATAAGAAAAGTGCCGGGGGATGGGGTGGGGGAAAGGTCATGGGTGACAGAAATTTGGAAGAGAGAATGCAAATCTTGAGAGTGGACTGTATCACCTTAGGGTTGAGATAAGAATGACATTTGAGAGGCTTATGTGACTCAACATACTCAAAACAGTATGCTTGGAAAGTTTCTGGCTCAATAACAAACTCAAAACTATGATATCATGGTGAATGGTATTGACAGAGAACAAGTTTTTCATGAGGAGCATCAAGAAGAAACATCAATCAAGTTGAAGTACAGGTATATTATGCTGAAGGATGTAGGTTACACCATTAAAGATGCATGTTGAAGAAGAGAAAGTTGTTTGATCAAATTGACTTCATTATTCAATGCAAGTTTAATGGTCCCGTGGTTGAAAAAAAAAATTGCCATTGCCATCATTGTTTACAAGCATGTCCAAGGACTGTTAATCTCAAGTTCAATGGTGTGTGCAACTTCAAGCTTTGGATAAAAGAATCAAACTTGTGGTACTTCTCAAACATTTTAAATTGGAGGATTGAGTTTTCTCCATCCAGATGAGAATGGTGCCGTACAACAAGAATAATTTTCAAAATATTTGCAATTTTATTAGTTGTGATATTTTTTGTTATTTTGGGAGTTCTATTTTTGTAATACTTGCTATTATTAGGATCTTGTTATTATTCTTATGAACAATTTTCACCATCTGGTGACAGCTGACGAGGAAAGTATTCAATGTTCGCTATCTACGTTCTTAAAAGACCCAAAAGCTGACATTTTAGGTCTCCAGAAAGCAGGTTGTTCCCATTAATTCCTCGGAAAGCTCTTTGTTTGTGTTATAAGATATCATGAGAAATTTCCATAACATTACTTGAGCACCAAGTTTGAATCATTCTCATTTTCTTTTCTTCTTTTGGGTAATAACAGGTGCATACAGAAATGAAATAACAAAACAAAAGTGATAAATAGTGCACTTCATGGGCTGAAGGGCATATAGTGTACATAAATCAATGCATATCTTAAAATCGATTTTATACCTCTATTTTTCTGCCATTTTTATCCACGCATGAATTTTGAAGATTATCATCAACTTCACCAGGCACAGACAGATGCCAGATACTGTTGGACTTCAAAATCTTGGATTCCTGAATTGCAGAGCTCAGTTGCCGTGCTCTTTTCTGCATGGAAGATACCAGGCAGGGGATTAAGGATATGGATACCCTAAGAATGGAAAACACAAAAGAGGAAACATACCAGCAGTTTCTCACGCTTGGCAGACATTAATTGTAGCCTTGCCCTTTCAAACACTAACTTGGTAAGCACCGATCTTGTTTCATCTATTCTGCAACAACATCCACTCAACATTGTAAGCAGTTATGCTAAACCATGCCATCCAGTAATATAAGAACCAATGACCATCCGCATCCATGACATATTAACAACATGATGAGTAGCCACCTTTTACTCCTAACTTCACTGGACAGATCACATGTTTTCTGTAGAACCAATTGGAAAAACAGTGTTAGCAGGCAAATGGTTAGCTTGATTTGTTATCATTTTCATAAGAAGAAATGATGGGGCTAGATTTTTTGAGCATCCAAAGAACCAATTAGAACCATAAAATGTCAGAGTTAATTTAATAAGCATACCTGAGGCTGAGGCTGAGGCTGAATTTGGGAACAAAGCATCTCAAACTTCTTAACCTTCTGCAGGTGAACCAAAATATCTTGCAACACACCAATCTACATAATGAAACAGAAAAGAAAAGAAACATAATCACATAGGTATATGCAGAAAGGAAAAAATGTGGGGATCACCAATGCCTATTAGGTTTTAAATTCTACATTACCACTTTAATATTTAGCTTATCAATTGATGGAGAGAGCAACTGTTTTGTGTCCCCCGAGAATTTTAGTGAAATCTGCAAGGTGTTAACAAAATTAGAGAGAATTCAAAAGATAAAGGGTGAGATTATACCAAACTACTTTGTGGTATTGTAGACACTAAAATTGGAACAAGCTAGAAAGAAAGGGCCCCGGTGCCAATGCCTTGTTTGTGTTGTGCCACCTTGTGTCTTCTGAATAACATAACACTCCTCAAGGGTTTGTCCCGTTATCTATTTGCTATCAAGTAATGATTTTCTTAAAAAATCTCCTAGTTTTTCTGATTGAAGTCATGCATGTCTATCATTCATTTATACTTCTATGGCAGTAAAATTTACTGTTTCTCCTGTGGTCAATCTACAAAAAAAAAAATATATCGCCTTTAATGTTAAAGTGTACAAATTAACTTTTGTGGACAAAGTAATGGAACAAACCACTGGGAAGAAAACACCACAGCATAAACCACAACATAAAAGGTGAAATCGGGCCTAACCACAAGGTGCAAGACCGAATTCACACCTGTGATAAATGGTACCTCGACTATTGATAAATTGACCACAAGCAGGTACAATAATATAAGGGAATAGTAAATCTATACATACATCAGTCCAATGTTTCACTGTCGAGTTATCTATAACCATCTCCCTATCATCGATGCTTTCATAAGACTCCAGCATGGACTTCATATCAGAATGCGGATTCCTATTTTCTGGGCTCCTTTTTATCCTCCCAATTTCTTCTGCATGTTCTGCATCGTCAAGAACTGATTCTCTAATTCTTCTTTTTCGACCAGAAGAACTCTGGATATCCTGTGCAGGAAACTGGGTCCGTAAATTATGGAGTCCCAAGTGAGCGTGTTTGTGTCTCAGTGTGTGTGTGTCTGTGTGAGAGAGAGAGAGATCTATGACCTCAAGTGACGAGCCATTTACATTCTTAGGACTGTAGACAGAAGCTGAAGTGTACAGAGAAGATTTCTTTCTTTCCCCGGGAAGTTCCTCCTCAGAATGTCTCAGGTCAGGAGCAACAATTAGGATATTCCTGTCTGGCCTTACTGGATGAATATTTGAGGCATCCCTCTCCCTCAAAGGAGCTTGGAAGTTCATTGGAGATTTAGATGCACCATGCTTATTCTGAAGATAACCCTGCCTGTCATCCACCCATTTCACTTGCGAACTGTCTTCCGAATAATTAATATCAAGAAGTGAACTAGATTGTGGTTTCCTTTCAGCAAACCATGATAACAATTTGTCAGTTACTGCAGTGGCATGGGCACTGATGGAAACGTTACCTACTGAATTCTTGTCTTGATTGGAGCCAACACTAACAGGTTCATCAAATGTCAGTTGCTGCTTCATGTCGCCAGAGAGACTTTCTTGATGTTGTATTGATGATAACCCCTGATCCAAAACCTTCAATGGAGGAGAAACAAAATTATCAGATGCATTGGTTGTTTTCAGAAGATTTGCAAAATCCACTTTGATCTCCACTGATGAGGAGGAGGATTTCGGGATAACTGATGTCCTGTCCACTGATTTCTTGGCCAAAATATGTGGTCGGACTTCCCTCTCCTTGGAAAGAATACATGCAGACATGTGCATAAGAGATTCCCCATCTTCTGAAAGGCTTACAGTTCCTCCACTGTTAGTCAAATTATCAAAATCACTTGGTGCCACAGTACCATAGCCAACTATGTTCCTTAACCTTAACCTCTCATGATCTCTGTCCTTCGGGTCAATGCTAGAGAAATGTTTTTCTAAGTTCATAACTGGGGAATCCACCTGTTTGCTAGTTTTATCTGCTTTGTTGTTTCCTTCCACCCCTGAATTGAAAGAAGTTGCAGAAGAAATGAACTTTGATAATCTGAGTTTTGATATTTCAATTCTATCTTTCAAACTAGACACAAGGGGAGAAGGCTGAATCCCACTGCTTTTTAAGTTTGCCTTGCTTAAAAAGGAATCTGGTTGTTTCGGTGAAGGAGTCGCATATGATAATTGTCTACAGGAATTAGAAGCATCCAAAAATATCTCCTGCCTTCTTTTAGCAGACAAAGAAGATATGGAACTGTGTTGTTGATCAGAAATATGATCATTGTTGTATTGATTTCTTCTATCCTCAAAATAAGGATCTTTAAGAATGTCAGCTGAATGTTGTCCAGATTCATGTTTTTTTAATGAACGTAGCTTCAAAACTTGAGTATCCATTTTAGATGTGATGCCGATACTAGCATCAGGCAACTCCACATCCATTGCAATTGCAGCTTTACTGTGGTCCTTCTTCACCTACAATAGGGGGAAAAAACTGTGCATAAACAACCATCTTCATTTTGTAAAAGACAAGGATGCATATCAGTAAATGTTAAGCAAAATTGTGAATCTTCACGATCACTTAGAGAAAATGCAATAGCGAAACCACCTCAACACAGTCTGTGAAACACCAACTAAACACCTAGAAATGGTTGCCAAGAGTTGTCCAGAACGAAACCATGCCCACATAATCATATCTCAACTCTTAAAGACAAAATGAAAAGATCATGCAGAGAATTGACAGAACAAATCCAGGCCACTAATTGTAAAAGGCCACCTATGCAGATTAACTTATTGAATTCATACAAATGAAGGAACCAGCGAAATGGAGGATCCAACCCACAAGAGAAAAATCTTACAGGCATCATCTGATTAGGAGTTTGTAATTTGCTCATCTGATTGGGAGTTTGTATTTTGCTCAGCTGATTAGGCATTTGCACTCCACCCAGCTGATCAGCAGTTTGCACTTTGCTTAGCTGAATAGGGCTTTGTACTTGGTGATGAGTGAATGCATCCACTGCCACACCTTGCGTTCTATCAGGTGTGCTGCACTGGCCAGCATTGGTGCTCACAGAAAAGACATTTGCCTCGTCCAATTCCATGCTGGCCACAGATACTCCCTTGGTAGATACGTCAAGCATATCAAACTTGCCAACTTCTATATCTTCGCAATCCTTTCTATCCATGCGACTGCTCTCATTCTCATCAAACATGGAAAGCTCACTCCTCTCCAACAATTTCACATTACTAGAATCAGAACGGAAGCCAGATGCCGCTTGCGGCTCCTTCATAGCCTCTGATAAAAGTGCTTCCAAACCAGGAGAAAGTTTCCCATAGTCATAACTCTTCAAGTTTTCTCCCACAAGACTCATATCATTTGAATCTCTACCTCCACTACCTTGCCCAAAACCAGAAACATTCTGCGAAGTTACCTTCTTATCTTTTGTCAGTACCATGGAACTCCCTGGTTCAGAAGGGGTGGTAATATTCGAAGGTGTTTTCTCTTCCGCAGCGACACGAACCTCAGTGGGAGTCTTAAACTCTTCTCCCGACACTGACCTCACAAGACTTCGGTAATGCATTGAAAATGCAGTCGAATCCATGGTAACATCAAGATTACAATCCGATGCACCAGAATCAGATAATCTTCCAGCTCTAATAAAACTCGCTGACACAGGCCCAAAAAAGTTGTCCTCTGCAAAATGTAACGGCAGCAAAAATTCTTCAACATTTTCCCCAAAAAAATTTGCAGTCACTATTCAAACAACAATGACCTAAAAAAAAGCAAGTAAAATTGAAACAAAATAATAATAAAAATAGAACAAACCATCGTTACAAGAAGCAGAGCCAACGATACTGCTGCCACCCGGAGACGGCGACTCGACTGGCCGAAAAAACGACTTCCTGGAATTGATCGAATAATCGTTATCGTCATCATCGGCACCAGTGGGAGAAGATATTTCTTTAGAATCATCGCTATCGGCTAGGTCACCGAAAAAAGCACGAACTTCATCGTCTGTGTCGGATATGGGGGATTTCGTGGAAGGGGGGTCAGGAGGGGTCTCGTATTCATCGTCGCGGTTGAAGATATGGACGGAAGTGATTTCGCGGTCAGCGAAGCTCACGCGCCGCGACCGTTTCTTCTTGAGAGCGATGGTTTCCTCGTCGGTGTTGGAGTTCTGACTGGGATCTTCTATAATTGCTGGATTTGATGCCATTTGGGGGGATTAGGTTTTCTGCAAGGTAGAAATGAAATGCCAGAGAGAGAGAGAGAGTGGAGTTTGATTTTTTTGAGTGCAATTGTGCGCGGGAGAAGCTGGCGTTTTGTTACAGCAGCTTTTAAGTTTACGAATAAATATTACGAAGTAAAAAGTAAACTACTTACCAGTTTGCAATCGTTTACTTACCAGTTCGTAACAGTTATTGTACGTTGTAATTTTAAATGGGAGAAAATAAGTAAATAGCTCCATCCATTTTATTTTATTTTTGGTTGGCCTTTTATGATTTTTTATTTATTTTCAAATTTCTAGTAATTTATTTTATGGGACGTGCTTGAATTATATAAAAAAAATTGGCTATTAATCTATTTTTCAATTAATTATTTATTAGTTGAAATAAATTAAAAAACAATTCATTATAATAATAAAAATAAATATAATATATTCTACTTTTAAATCATTTTCAATTTAAATTTCTCATTCTTGTAGATTTAGAAAGTATTTGTTTATGCAGCAACTTTAATTTTTAAAATAAACTGGACAAATAATATATTTGGTAATGTTAAATCTTAATTTACTATTTATGTGAAACTTATATAATTTATGTTGAAACTATAAGTTTATTGAAAGTAGTAGAGAGTTACTTCTCCTCTTCTCATGCAACATTATAATGGAGAGTTTTACTCTTCACTATTCATAATCAAACGAGTTTAGCCTAAATCTAAATATATTTGATCGAGTACAACCTAGTAAAAAAAATTTAATTTTTTTTATTTTTAATTATATTTTATTCAAAATAATTAGTATTTAACATTATTTAATGATACAACCTAAATTACAAGGAGATCGCATGATGATGTAACATCGCAATCCTAATTTTATGATATTTTACTTGATGTTATTGTATGCTCAGGTGACATGACTAAAAAATTGATATCTTCTGTTGTAACCTAATTTTGACCCATTGGTTTTTAATTTAATTTTTACAAGGTTTAAAATATAAAATTAAAATATTAGGGATTTATTTGGATGAGCTTGCACGAAAACTAGAGACTACAATGTGCTTTTATCATTTTATCTTTATCTTTAAAATAATATCTACCTTTAATATAATCCTTACCTTTAAAATAATAATAGTTGTGTGTTTTTGAATTCAATTCTAATTTGAACTTCAAAAAAGAGAATGAGTTTGATTGATACTTTACTTCTCACAAGCAATGAGACTCTTGCACTATAAATACTAATCTCAATGTATACAAAAAAGGAGACAGTTAGAAGAAACTTGGAAAGAGGCCATTATAAATAAATAAAAAAACCTAAAAAGAGACAAGATAAAAAAAACCATATAGGGAGTAAATACAAAAAACCCCAAGAGGAGGCAATTACAAGAGAAAACAAAAATAAGAACAAAAGGAGTGGACTTTGAAAAGAGAACGAGGAGAGCATTCTTCAATCAGTACATGCATTGTTACTTTTGCCTTCTACTTCACTAAGTAAAGTCTTCTTCTTCTTCTTCTTCTCTTTGTTTCTGTGTAATTATTGCAAGAAATAGTGCGAAGGTAATTAGTGGACTAGATTTGAGCTTTAGGCTCAGCCAACCCAAATTATGTTTAATAAGGGTGTGTTTGGCAAAACACACCCATATGCCTTGCCTATAATTTTTATGTCCATTTTAATTTGATATTTGGCCAAGCGAGCTTTTTTTTAATCAAAAAACTTTAAAAATATTTTGGGATCTTTGTTGATTTATTTATGAGCCCCTCAAACTTTGATTTATTTTTTCTTTGAGTTTTGTATTTTTTTAAGTTATGTGCCCAATTTGTGGCCTATTATTGCTAAATGTAAATCTATTATGCATTTTTTTTATCTAAAAAGAGCAAATAATAATAAAATATAAATAAGAAAAAAATAACATAGAAAATTTATTCTTCAAAATTATTTTTTGCAAAAGTTAGAAATATTCGTAGGAATTGTTCACTCACACTAGAGTCAGGAACATGAAAGGAAGAATAAAAAAGGAAAACATGAGAATAAATTCTTAGCAATTTTAGACAAAACCAGCAATGTAACCTACCTTAGGTAGAATGCTTAAGGAATGATATCATCTTTCCTTTTACGTAACTAGTCTCGTGCTATAGAATCTCTGTTTACTAGTTAGGGTTTCTAATGACCATAATACTAGGTAGCTACATATTTGAACAAGATCTTTTTCCCTAAAAGAACAAGATGTCAGGATATATGTTTTTTTTTATTAAGATATCTTTTAATTAGTCGCCACGATGTCTGAATGTGACATCTTCTTCCAAGTATAGGAGTGTTAAAGTAATAAATAACCTGGCAAGACTAGAGTCGAACCACAAGGAGGTTAACTATAATAATAATAATAATAATGGTGGTGGTGATGAGTTGAAGAGGATTTTGAGATGTAAAATTAATGTAAGAATTAAACAAGGATAAAATAATTGTTAAGGTTAAAGGATTCATTAATGGTATTTTAAACAAGTATAGTATAAATTCTTTTTATTACTTAATTAGAAACCACACACAAAAAAGGTTTCAATCAAATTATAAATTGTTAATATGATTGTATTAGTTATCTTATTTGAATAATGTTAATACTTGTAAATGTTGTCAGATATTCATGATTATAACTTATATTAACAACAAATCAAGTTTTTTTTATAGTATAAGTGTCGATTATGCCATACAGGAAGGAATGTTAACTATATGCTTGACACATGCAATTTGAAGTTCCAATGGAAAGCATTTTGCTACGACCAAGGAAGGCTAGTTAAAAGGATCAACGACTACTTACTTTCTATAAAAATGTCAAGTATTTGTTGGACTAAGGGTTATATAATATAAATCTAGATTAACTATTTAACAAGTAAAATATTAAAATTGAATAAGATAATAAATATAAAACATGTTTGTATCAAACATTAAAGTTCATGTTAAGTTTAAACTATACTTCTTCTTATACCATTAGTGTAACCTTTTCACCTTGACATAATAAACTTAACTAAACATAATGAAAGAGAGAAACATAAATAAACAAGATAAGAACATAAATAAGATATAAATTAACTAAGTAAAGAAAAGACATATGTAAAAGATTAATGAAAGCAAAACTTAAACATTACAAAAAATATATATATATATATAAAAGAGCAAGAATATGATCTTAATCTAAAAATCAAAGTGTGTAAATGCATGGAAGAAAAGTTGTGGTGTTTTCTTCCCAGTGGTTTGTTCCATTACTTTGTCCACAAAAGTTAATTTGTACACTTTAACATTTGGTCCTTATTCTTTTGATTGTTACTTGTTTTATTTGAAATAATTTATGAAATTATAATTATTATTATTTTAATTTCATCTTCTTTCAGAATTTTTATTTGTTAGATTTTATTTTTATTATTTTGATTGTTATTTATTTTATTTGAGATGATTTATGAAATTAGATTTTTCATGTTCAATTTCATTCTTATTCAACCTTTTAATTTGTAAGATTTCTTCCTTATTATTTTAATAAATTTGAAAAAAATATTAATAAGTTATTTTCCAGCATATTTTTCATGATATAACCAAACACTAGAAAATATTTTTCAAATTATTTTTCATAACAATACTAAATATCAAAAAATAATTTACTTTTTAAGAATCCACTTTCTAAAAAAATTATTTTTCCAAAGGAAACTACTTTTCAACATATAAACAAGGCATTAATGTTTTTGACATGCCCCCTGCTAAATAAATATAGTTATTAGACTTGACCTGATATGAGAGGATAAAATAGGATTTGGCAAACCTAGTGTCCCGACCAGGTTGAAAAAAAACCAAACTTGGCTAAGCAATTAATTTAGAAAGACTCAAGCAACCTACCAAGTAAACTAGCAACTGGAGGGATTTGGTGCAACCCACAATAGACCTTTTAAAAAAAAATCCAAAAATTAATCTACAAATAACTAAGGTAATGTATTTTTTCTAAATGTGAAAGAAATTTGCTTGTGCTGGTGTCCCTTGAACCAAAATAATTTTTCCTTTAACAAATAAAAAAAATCAATTCATAAAAATCTAGCCTCGCATAGTTTGTTTGAACAAACCTAGATTAATATATTTTTTTAACAAGTACCTTGTTTTCTCAATTGATGAAAAAATCAATTCATAGCTTTACATGTTTTTCTGAAGATGTTCCACATGACAAAGTAGTGTCCAGTAGAATTTTTATGAAGGAGCTAAATGGATGGTTTTAGTATAAGGACCAAAAACAAAAGGTTCATGGAGCATAGGTGTTGCCTCATGCGGGGAGCAATCAGAGGTTTTCTTTTTACTCTGTTTAAACACACGAGCTTATTATCATTTCCTTTTTTATCACTAACTCATATCAAAGTTCATTGTATAAACACAAAAAAGATAGTTTTATTTTTTTCAATATATATTCACAAGAAGAAAGTTGTATTTTTCTAATGTGGGATAAGCAATCTTTTTTGTTTAAATATTTCAACTTAAAAGAAGAAGATAATATATTTTTAATGTGTGATAAAAAACTATTTTGAAATAATTTTTAAAACTTTATTATTTACAACATATATTTTTACATTTACGTGGATTGTTTCTTAATTTTTTTATATAATACATTAAAACCTCAAATATATATTTTTTAATTTTCTTGGGTTGACTTGAGTCGAAGGCACTAAAAATATATGGTGTTTTCATTATAGATCACCTCATAAAGCACTATTTATTTCAATGGTGCTTTCTACCTTTTCATTTTTTTTTAATTTTAATTTTATCTATCAATATTTGATTTGTTAAGTATTGAACTTTATAATTTATGTCAATTTACTTTCTACAAGTTATCATAACCTCATAATCTGGATCATAGATTTAACGAGTCAACTCTTTTTTTTTTTAAATTTATCTTTTAATATTTGATCTCTCAAGGATTGTTCTTCATAATTTTTTTTAATTTACTTTTCATAGAATTATTTAAGCCTCATGATTTAAGTCAAGTCATAAATTTGATAAATTAATCAATTGACTCGGTTGTTACTGTTTTTTATTGATCATTCAAATTGTGTTGTCAGAGAAATAGAAAACTTTTTTCATATGGCACTCCAAATTCTAGATATAAATAATAGCAGGTGACTGATGAATGTATAAATTTTTAATTAAAATTGCAATGCCTTCTACCGATTGGAAAAAAATTAACCATTAAAAAAAAGGAAAATTAAAAAAAATAATGATCTAAACTAGGAGACAGACATTACAAGAGTAAATTCCACATTTTCTACGTTTTGTTATTCTCATCCCCACAACCAAAAAAGTCATGAACAAAACATTTTGTCATGTTTATAAGACATGAAATCAATCGAGTTTTTAATAAAAGCGTTTTTATTGACATGAAATCAATCAAGGGAGGACTAAAAAAGAATTCAATCCATCAGTTGGCACCTTTTGGTGCTTTATTGTCCAGCCCAGAAAAAGAAATTGCTTGTTGTTTATGGTGCTGGCTGGAATAGAGGTGTCCTACCGCATTTTTCTTGTCTCTTGCTTTCTATTTCCTTACAGCTTCTTGTGAAATTTTGAATGTTATGAAGAGATATTCTACCCTTTTGGGGGACAAACTGATAAGCATTAGATTCCTGTGGCAAATTTATTTCTGAATGATTACAGACAAGGAAGGCATTGACACCAGAATAAAAGTGAACAATGAGGGGGAGCGCTTCTTTCACAAGATGACTCAATATAATGCACCTGAACAACCTTATAGAATGGCGAACTTCCATATCTCTAATTAATCATCATTACTGAGTTATAAATTGCCTTCGTTTCCCTCTTCTATCGAGAATGACATTCTCAGTTTTAAATTGTCTGAAGCCCAAGCATGATTTGAAGGACAAGAAACAAGTGTTTGACTTGATATTGCAATTACCATCGGGCATTGGTGCCGTTGATCTCAAGGATGCATACCAACTTCAATGGAGGACTTGCAGGTATATTTAATTGTTAAATACTGTTCTTTTATGCTGGCCATTTTATTGATCCGTTTCGATTTCCATCACTGTTTTAAAAAAAATGTAAGTAGGAAAGAAAACATGATTGACCTTACGAGCAAAAAACTCAATATTGCAGTGAAGCCTCTTAAGAACTCGATAGCAGTTACTCTTGCTTTTTGGTGGTCCATGGGTGGTGCTGAGACCAATGAGATAATAACTGGGAGCTCTTCTCCAATTTGAGTTGAGTTGAGTTGAGTTGTTCTTGTTCGAAAGGTGAACCAAGTAGAACAGAACTTAAGCCTGACATTTCTGCAGCTCACTTTGGCCACCCCTTAGTAGCCTGCGAAGCCAAGTCTTGGAATAGTTCCTACTCTTGTCTTGTCTGCATAGTACCATATGACGATAAGAAGTGGTACTAAGCAAAGTTCATAGCAGAATGTGATAGGTATAATTCTTCACAGTCAGATTTCTGAAAATCATTCTTTTTCCAGGCTTTAAAAGCTGCAGGACAGATTCGGATGCTATCAAACTTCAATTCGAAGGATTATATTGCCTACCCATACGATCCCAAGTCGATCATTAAGGTGGATGATGACCTTAGAGAGCTCTTTCGAGGAACTGAACTTCGTCGTGATATGCTTGACATTGAGAAGCATCTCCAGATGAATGGGATGATGCTAGCTTCCAACACTGCAAAGAGGAGGGAAGCAGCCCAGGTGAAGGGCATTTTCTCAGAGAAAAAGATCAACAACAAGAAGCGTGGGATCAGAAAGATCCATAACCTGACCAAGAACTTTTTGAAAATCTCGGTTCTTGATATTCATAAGTAGATTGCCCCATTGTTGAGCAGAGGTTTATTCGCAGAGATGCACTCCTTTCACAGGGAAAGTTGCTGCATGAGTCCTCAAATGAAGTTGAGTGTAGATAGGCTCTAGAGTTTGCTCTGATGTGTCTTGCTTGTCAGAAGTTTACGTATATACTTTCTTATCTGTCATTTTTTGCATTTTTTTTCAATTGAAGTGTAGTCTTTCATCTCTAGTTAATTTAGCAACCTACACTATACAATTCCTCATGAACAATGAAAATGTAAATGCTTATTTTAGATTGGGATCAAAAGATATTTCATTTTTTAAAAAGAAAGCTGTGATAATTGAGCTTTATTAAATTAAATAATTGAGTATGGATTCCATTCAAAAGACTTGAGCCTTGCGACGAGTGAACTGTTCTGAATCTTTTATATTGTTTTATATTATTGTAATTATTTAACGTGGGATAGGTGCTCTAATACTCTTGTTCACTAGCAGCCCATCTTTTGTGGTCTATCATCTAGGATATTTGTTGGGACTTTGGGCCAGAGTGAACAGCAAACTAAAAAGAAAACATGCTTGCTACACTGCACTGACAACAGGTCGCTAAAGTGTAGGTATTGGCCTTGCTAGGCCATGGAAAATTTTCTACTTCCGAAGGTTTGGAACAAATCAACCCTGACAGAAATATCAAAACAGTCTCCAGTAAGAGGGTTGCATTCCTGTACTTAAAAGTGCTGTGTGATGTTCTACACTGAATGTCAGAGGAATTTATTTCCATGATAAAATAACTGTCAAAGGAAAGCAGGAGATGGTAGTGGATTGCATAAAGGTTACTTACCTCTGCACCCTGCAGAAGGTGATTCTTCCAATTAAAAATCTTTGTCATGTAACATTTGCAGATGGTAAAGGTACAAACAAGTCTTGAGGAAGGCGCTAAACCTGGCTAGGAAGTGGATCTCTTTCCTCAACACTTGTCGATTCTGACTAAATTAGCTTACACATATTTAATACAAGGGTTTATGGGAAAACATTTTTGTTATCTCGACTACTAACAGCATAACAGTTCTCACCCATGGTTACACCAGCGTGAGCAGCCCTTGGAATCAACAAATCATGTTGAACTCGCTTCAACATCTTGTTTAGTGATTGAAAATGGTCTCTGTATATCCGGATCTTTCTCTTGAGCCTTTGCTCCTATTGCACACAGCACAGTAGGACAACGCACATCAACTGTGAAATGGACCTTTTCAACTGAACTCTTCCGCCGGAAACTCCATAATGGTATTCAATCTCATCATCTCCAGATCCTTCTGAAGCCTTGCAGTAAATGCTATTAAAGCTGAATAGATACTTCTTCTTGAGCTGTTTGCTTGGTTTCTCCATACATCTCTAATTTTATAGGAGTTGCAGCCACTTGTAATCTGCCCAACAGCAAGTATGGTCATCAAGACAAGCACTAGGAGATAGATTTGCAATTCAACAGGAGAGGTGATAGAAACAAAAAGAGGAGGAAATGAAGACAAAGCACCAGCTAGTTGACTTGGAATTTTTTGTAAAAAATAGAGGCAAGTGTGAAGAAGCCTTTGATAATTGGATCAAGCAACCTGCGATGAAGATAGAGCAAAACCTCTCAATCAATACCGTCAAAAATGATTGAAATGCAATGCTAAGAAATTTTAGTGTCCCAGCAGCTGCAAGTGGATGGTTAGTTGCTTATCAAATTTCTCTGCCACTCGGTGTTGATATCATCAATAATGAGATTGCCTATGCTGCTCTGGCTGAGCCAATTTCTAGTCTCTACTGCCCAGTTTAATGATGCTGTCACGGAGAGCTCAATGACTATCAAATGCAAGCAAAGACAGCCTTCAGCTACTAAACTGAAGTGGAGACACGGTGCATGTTAGGTAGTTTTCGAGGATATATTTGTCTTGAAAATTTAAAAGTGCTAATAGCAGGACCATCACATTAATTAAAAAAGAAACAGTTGACAGCTTATTTAATTTAAATATGTCTGCTACTGTTGATTGCAATAGTATTATTGAACAAAAGAGAGCAAGAAAAAAGGGAGAAAAAAAGGGAAAAGAGGTAGAAGAGTAGTTTGTCTTTTTTCCTCAATTACTAACTCGTTGATCGTTGGATCTAGTTGAGATTTTGACAATAGTTTTTATACACGTTACTCTTTTTCAAGAACTTTCAAGAACAAGCTCTGATACCAGTTGTTAGGAGATCCAAACATTCAAACACACACAAATTTATGTGGTTCGGCAACTTGCCTACTCCACGGAGCTACTGGTTTGTATTAATCAAGCTCAAAAGCAATACAAACAAGAAAACAAGGAGGAGGAGAAAACTTCTCAACTCTCACCCTTAACTCTCTCTCTGTGTTTCTCTCTATTTCGTGCTCTATCTCAGCTATCAATACACCTTCTATTTATAGCTGAGGAGGGAGATGATTGTTCAACAATGGTGGGCAAGTTAGGCACCTACCATTTGACTATGACTTCAACCATGGCTGCCACCGTCCATTTGTGTCCACACACATAACAATTTTTTCCGCATTGTGTTTTCCATGTAAAAATCTAGGTGTTGATTTGTGTGATTGTTATTTTATATTTGTTGATTGTTTAATCTTGATTTTCATTACACAAAGAGGAAAAAGAATTGGAACTTGTGAATTGTGAATTTATCCAGGTAGATTGGTGTTTGGTTATTTGTTCCTAATGTTCCCAATAAAATGGTATCGGAGCACTAGTTGTGTGGATTGAATTTTTTGTGCAATTAAAATGAAAAGGGAAGATTTGGGCATGATAAAACTCACTTCCTCTAATTATTTTCTATGAAAAATAATGATGGAGGATAATTTATATTGCAATGATTTGGCTTTACCGCTTAAGTGTAAAGGAATAAAGCCTGATGAGATGGATAAGCCAAAATGAAATGGGCTTAATAAAAAGGTGACTGTTTATGTTAGAAAATGGGTATCTTTTAAGTCCATTAATTATATTTCTCAAGCATATGACTATTATATAGTTTAAAAGATGTTGGAAGATACCTTTGCTAAAGAGCATGCATAAAACAAGATTTTTATAATTAGAAACCTTGTGAATTTGAAGTATAGAGATAGTGAAGATGCTTTAATGCATCTAAATGAATTCCAAGGGTTTTTAAATCAGTTGTCATTGATGAATCTTGAGTTAGCCGATAAGATACAAGCATTAATCTTATTAAGTTCATTGCCAAATAATTAGGAGACTTTGGTGATGTCATATAACAATTTTACTCCAAATGGAAAGATCATTTTGAAAATAGTGAAAGATTGTATCCTCAATAAAAAGAAGAGGAGGAAAGGGATAAGTATTTTCGAGTCTCATACACTTATTAAAGAAAATCAAGGGAGAAGTAAAAGTAGGTTCTCTCACAGCAAGCAAGATAGAGAATCCAATAGTAGTGAAAGGCAAATAAAAGCTGAAAGAAAGATCTCAACCAAGGAAAAGAATTAAGTATTATTATTATAACAAGTCTAGGCATATTAAAAAAGATTATAGAAAGTACAAAAGAGATAAAAAGGGTAAAGATGAAGACAATAATGAAGAGAATGGTACAACTACAATTGTATTTGATGGTGATGCTGTCATTGTTTATGATGTTTGATGTGTTAATCTTGCATGTCGGGATACCATCTAGGTTGCAGATTCAGTAACTTATTACCATGTTACAACTTGGTGTGATTTTTACACATCCTACACTCTTAATGACTTTGGTCAAGTTAGAATGGAAAATCAAAGGAAGGACTAATGTTGTGAACATTGGAGATATTTGGTTGGAAACCAATACTGGGTGCAAGTTGCTACTTAAAGATGTTAGGCATATACCTGATATATGTCTGCACTTGATTTCTATATGTACTATTGATGAAGGCTATCACAATTACTTTAGAGATGGTAAATAAAAGCTCTCCATAAATTCCTTAATTCTTATTAAAGGGAAGAAGATGAGTCTCTACATGTCATAAGCCAAAGTGATCAAAAGAGAGGTGAATGCAATTGAAGATTGCTCTATTGATTTATAGTATAAACGGCTTGGACATTTAAGTGAGAAAGGTATTAGCATCCTTGCCAAGAAGAACTACTTTCCATTAAAAGATATGAACTTGAACACATGTACTCATTGTTTAGTTGGTAAATAACACAGAGTTGTATTTCAAAGATCACCTTCACATAGAAAACCACATGTTCTTAATTTAGTTCATACTAAAGTTTGCTCTATGATTAATAAGTGTTAGGGGTGAATTATACTCTATTAGTTTCATTGATGATCACTAAAGGAAAATTTGGACTACTTGTTTGAAATCCAAAGATCAAATGCTTGATTTTTTAAGGATTTTCATATCAGAGTTGAAAGAAAAGCTTGTAGAAAGTTGAAATGTATTCAAGTTGACAATGATGATGAATACAGGGGTCCTTTTAAAAAGTATTGCAGGGAATATGGTATTAAGTTGGAGAAGATAGTTCTTAAGACTTTATAGCAGAATGAAGTGGCTGAAAAAATGAACAAAATCATTGTTGAAAAAATTAGATGTATGCTCTCTCATGCAAAGCTGTCTAGGTCCTTTCCAAATAAGGCAATAAAGAATGCAGTTGTCATGATCAATATTTCTCCATCAATTCCTCTTGAATTTGATGTTCCAAATAGAGTTTGGAAAGGAAAGGATGTCTCTTATGCACACTTGAAAGTGTTTGGATACAAAGCATTCATACATGTTTCTAGGGATGAAAGGTTTAAGCTTGACAGCAAGACAAAATAGTGTATTTTCTTGGGCTCTGAAAATGATGAGTTTGGCTATAGGTTGTAGGATCCAAAGGAGAAGAAAATTATAAGAAGTAGAGATGTTATCTTATTTGAAGATCAAACCATTTAAGACTTTGAACAAAAAGGGAAAACAGAGTCTATTACTTTTATTCCATTCAATTCAAATCCAAGACCTACTCCATAGTTACCTTTGATACTTAATAATCGTATGGGAGATTTGTAAAATGATAATAATGGTGATTTTCTTATTGAGCTATTAGTTGGTAATCCTGAATCAATTAATATTAATATTGATGTTATTCCTGAACAGGTTACACAAGAAGCTATAGATGAGCCATAATTGAAAAGATCAACTAGACCTCATTAACCTTCCACCAAATATTCTCCTTATGAGTATATATTGGTTACTGATAGGGGAGAGTGAAAATGCTTTGATGAAGTTATATCACATAAGAAGAAAAATGAATGGTTTAAAGCAATACAAGAAAAGATAAAATATTTGCATGAAAACCATACTTTTGAGTTAGTAAAGCTTCCTAAAACTAAGAAAGCACTTAAGAACAAATGGATGTTTAGGTTAAAAATTGATGAACATTACTCACAACCAAGGTATAAGGCAAGATTGGTTATGAAATGTTTTGATCAGAAAAAGGGTATTGATTTTGAAGAAATTTTTCACTAGCGATCAAGATTTTTTCAATTCAAGTTGTGTTTGGCTTAGCTATTAGTTTAAATATTGAAATTGAATAATTTGATCTGAAAATTGTCTTTCTCCATAGTGATTTAGATAAGGAGATCTATATGAGCAGCCTAAAAAGTTTGAAGCAAAAGGTAAAGAGCAATTAATTTGCAAGTTGAAAAGGAGTCTGTATAAGTTAAAACAAGCTCCAAAATAGTGGTACAAGAAGTTTAATTCTTTCATGGTAGATCATGGTTATGATAAGACCACTTTTAATCATTGTGTATTTATGAAAAGGTTTCTAAATGAAAACTTTATTACTCTCTTATTGTATAGGGATGATATGTTAATTGTTGGTCATGATGTTGAGAAGATTTAGATTTTAAAAAAAGAGTTAAGTAAGTTTTTTGCAATAAAAGACTTAGGCTTGACAAAACAAATTCTTGGTATAAAGATCACACATGATAGGAAGAAAGAGAAACTGTGGCTATCTCAGGAGAGAGATATTCAAAAGGTACTTGAGAGATTCAACATGAGCAACTCTAAACCTGTTTATTCTCCACTTACAAGCCACTTTAAACTATGTTCTAAGTAATGCTCTTCAAGTGATGAAGAAAAAGATAAGATGAAAAAGGTTTCCTATGTATATGCAGTTGGTAGCTTAATATATGACATGATTTACACAAGGCCAGATATAACTCATGCAGTTTATATGGTTAGTCGATTCCTCTCCAATCTTGGTAATAAACACTAGTTAGTAGTGAAATGGATACTCAGGTATCTCAAAGGTACTTCTAGTTTCAGCTTATATTTTGGTAATAGTAAACTTGTGTTAGATGGATACACAGATGCAGAAATGACTAGTGATGTTAATTATAGAAAGTCAACACCATGATACTTGATGAAGTTTGCAGGGGGAGTAGTCTCATGGCAATCAAGGTTGCAAAACTATTGCATTATCCAATAAAAAGGCTGAGAATATTACTTTTAGTGAAGGGGGTAAAGAGTTGTTATAGATGAAGAAATTCTTATATGAACTTAGGTTAATTCAAAAAAACTTTGAATTGTACTATGACAATCAAAATGCAATCCATCCCAGTAAGCATCCTACTTTTCACTCTTGATCAAAGAAAATTAAGGTTATATATCAATGGATTTGAGATGCTATGGAGATAAGTCATTTATTACTGAGAAGATCCATACTAATAAAAACGTGTTAAGCATAATAATCAAACCTCTACTGAGAGAGAAGTTTGAATTTTATAAAAGGAAAGTAAGTTTGGTAAAGCCTCTTAAATTAAAGCTTATATGTTGATTGTTAGTATGGCGAATTCCTCACATGGTGCGTAAGGAAGAGATTTTTTGTGTGGTCTCATACCATGTAATGGTGGAACCACCATATTAATTAAGAAAAAAGACAGCTGGCTAACTATTTGATTTATATGTGTTTGCTATTGTTAATGACATCAGTATTATTGAACAAAAAAGAGTAAGAGAAAAGGGAGAAAGAAAGGAAGAAGAGGCAGAAGAGCAGTATATATACTTTCCTCGATTTCTAGCTCGTTCACCATTAGATCAAGTTGAGATTTTAACAGCAGCTTTTATACATGTTAATATTCATTTTGAATGGTTGGATCTAAGATTGATGGTGTGGAAGTTGATTGTTTTAACAAAAAAAGTTGTTAGTATTGTGAGTTTTTTCTCAAATACTTCTTTTTTAATCTTGTTGTATTCCAAAAATAAGTTGTTCTTGATTATATATATATATATTGTAGCCCTTAGTTGAATTTAAGAAAGAATAGTTGTGAACCCATTATTTGTTGATAGTGGAAGTTTTTAGATGAACTACAGTCCTCTGATTTTTCTTGCATCGAGTTTTTTATGTAAAAATCTTGATGTTGATTTGTGTGATTGTTATTTTATATTTATTGATTGTTTAATCCTGATATTGATTGCATAAAAAAAAAGAATTAAAACCTGTGAATTGTTAATTATTTCGAGTAGACTTGTTGTTAGTTTTTCAATGCTTATTTACCTAGTTTCCAGGTGGTGCATACTTTCTACATGATGAAGACAAAATGAAAATTTATAAGAAATCCAACAGCAAATATACAATCCACCTAACCCGGAGAGTTGAAAAACAAAACTGTTTACAATAATTTTTTGTTGAACTATCATAGCTACCTAATGATTTATACTAATTTCTAGCATATACATTGCGCCAATTTTCTCGAAGTTTATCATGATAATCTTTCAGCTCCTTCAGTTTTTGCTCCAAACGAACTTTTAGAACAGGCAGTGCACGCTGAGGATCTTCGTTGAATTTGTGGAGTAAATCAAGACCCTGATCATCATATAAACGTTCGAGACATCTTAAAAAGATATTCCGATTCCCTTTTTTGAATTTGTCACGAGGGATGCCTTTTTCCAATTCATCTGCGTATTCAACAGCTGAACTAAACCAACCAATTAGCATGTCCATCTCATGTCTATTATCTTCACATTCAAACAATATTTCCTCGTTCTCGTCGATGTTCCTGGAGAAGAAGTCCTCAGTTCCTGGAGGCACCGACAACAATCGATCATTCAACTCCTGCAATTCGGGCTGCATTCTGTTGTGTTTAGGAGGATCACGATAGTCTTTCGGAAGATACAGATAACTAGGGGTACACCTTTTGCACTTAGAGAGATCAAGTTCTCGATTTGACTTATAGAGATACTTCCCATTCTTTTTGTCCCTTTGTTTGCATCCCCTTGTTTCAATCTTCTGCTCTTCATCCTCTTCCTCATCTTGTTTCCTGGATACATGAACATTCTCAGAGTCTGTAACATAACGCTGGAACTCATCCATGAGATCAGGATGCTTTCCAATCACAGCAGCTATCCTTTCTTTCCATTCATCCTTTTGAATCATTCGATTGGTATAATAGAAAATCAACTTTAAGAATTTATAATAGCTGTTCTCACATGATAGCCTCTTCCGAACCTTCTCGAACAAGCAGAGTCCATCCCGCCGGAGCTTTTTTATGACCATCCTGTCATATGCTTTCTCTGCGTATCTTCCTGCCTTCCTGACAATATTTCTTTCCTCATCTTTCTCTACACCCACCTGATCAATCTTTTCAGGCTGCTCCTGCTGCTGCTCGCCAGTCTGAATTGTGACTTCTCTGCCGTTGTTCACATCTTTATCTTGAGAGTTTGGGTCACGAGATGCTCCTGAAGTTGTTTCAGAAGCTCGCACGAATCTATAAAAACCCTCTAGTAAATCAGTATCGTCTCCGCACAGCGGGACAATAACTTTATAGAGACCCCTCCTGTCCTTTAACTGTCTTAAAACCTTCACATCATCATCCCAGACCTTTCCGCCACGCATCCTCTGCTTGTCTATAAAATTCTGTAACAGCATTGTTTTCTCTGCCGAAACAGCCGCAGCTTCCTCCTTATCCTTATCCTCTACCTCTACTGTCTCATCTTCATCATCATCAAGGCTAAATCGACGCGAGGGCGGCAAAAATAAGTTGAACCCGTGTATCAGGTCACAATGACCTTCAAGAATCTCCTTCACTCTTGCCAAGACATCATCAGATACGTTTTCTATTCTCCCTGAGAGCTCATCTGTTAGAGCCATGACATCTTTCATGACCCTGTAAAAGCTACTCAATTTTTCAGGCTGGTCTTGGAACCTGGCTCTTAGTTCCTTGATATAGGTTTTGGATTCGCCATAATGATCCCTCTGTGTCTCCATCTCTTTCACCTTCTCAACGATTTAACCAAGTGAAAAACAGAAGAAACAGAATCCGCCTTTTGTTTTAATCTCAATAAGAATGCGTGTGTGTGTGTCTATATATATATATATAAGCAAACCATAGGGGTCCTGGAATTTTGAGCTTCTTGCAACTCTACGCGCACCAGGACACTGGCAACTTATGTATAGAACGGTTCTTTCTAGGGTCGTTTCAGCTTCTTGTTGGGATGTGTTTGTGGGTTGGGTCTCGGGTTGGTGACGAGGACTTTCTAAAGGGTTGGGGCAAGTCATTTATTTCTTCAAATTCTGATTCGTTCCATCCAATTAATAATATTCTTTTATTTTGGATAATCTTATTACTATTTTTTTCTTTTTGGTTTTTTTATGTGTTTCTAACAATCCACTCTTTTTTATTTTTTATATTATTCATTAGTATTACAATTAATATATATTATATAGATGATAGTAAAAGTAAAATTGTTTTTTAAGCCCTGGAATTAACCAATTTTAAAACAAATGATTTTAGCTTCTTATGTTTATTTGCTGCTGTACATGAGAAAAAAGAAAGAAAGAAATAAGCCTAGTTTTTTTTAATTGTAAATTTAGAAATTACTTTATTTCACTCATATTATCAATCAATTCAAATAAAAAATAAAAAATGAAAATACATATTCAATTAATTCCATCATCTTCTAGAATAAAGGGAACCGTAAAGATTTATGTTTCCGACCACTAGATTTTTACATCAAGGTCTATATTAAATATAATTATAAATTAGTTAATTAACTGTCCTTGATACTATTTTTAGATAAGGTGTTATATTCTAATAGTAGATGTTTTTAAAAATTATTTTTGTTTACAAATATATTAAAATAATATTTATTTTATTTTTATAAATTTATTTTTAATATTAGTAAATTAAAACATAAAAAATTATTAAAAAAATAATTTAAAAAAAAATCGCACAAAGATTTATGTCTTTGATTTTCGTGTCAATTACTTTCCTTTTTCCTGATCTTGCTTAAAGACAACTTGGATTGTGCCTTCGCTGACTGCTCCTTTTCTATTCTATTTCTCTGGTTGTGCTCCAGCTTAGCAAAGGTTAATTTCAAAGTTTTGACTTCTACTTTCGTGCGGTGTCTCTAGCACGGCCGCCGTGACAGCAACGGGTTCTCTGTGGAATCACAGAAGTTTTGAGGATTGATTCCACGAGGAAAGAAAATAATCAATTGAAAGGTTCCATAGCTAGAGAGAGAGAGAGAGAGGAACATGTCTAAGACATGCGGGAGAAAAACCAACAAATTGCAATTTCTCAAATCAATGTTAAGAATAATTAATCCTTGACCTAATCTCTTCCCATCTCCACATTGGTTCTCGTAAACATTCTAATGGAGGCCATCAAATTACAAAAGAACATGCAAATCTTTGAGGATGAACAATTAATTAATATTCATAGGAATCTGGGAATTTGGGGCGTAAGATGCCAGCGGAGTTGGTTCGTAAACAGGCATGAATTGTCGAAACCTCTCTAGCAAATCAGGATCGTCAATGAACAGCTCAACAACATCACTGCAGACATCATCGAAGCTTCTCTTCTGGTTTGTCGACAGCAGAGTCTCCTTGAAAGCTTCATAAACCTTCTCGCCTCGCATCTTCGCTTCCTTTATTAAATCCTTAGCATCTTCAAATCCAGATAATACGGCTCCCTCTGCCGTGACCGGCTCAATCTCCATCCCATCATCAAGGCTGACTCGGTGAGAGGGAGGCAAGAAAAAGTTGAGCCCGTAAATGAGGTCGTTGTGACCTTCAAGAATTGCCTTCAGTCTTGCTGGGGCGTCGTCAGGGATGCCTCCGGGGCCGTCAGGCTGGACTCTTTGAGCCATGATGTCAATCATGACCTTGTAAAAGCTATCGAATTTCTCAGGCTGGTCATGAAACCTAGCTTTTAGTGCCCTGATGTAGGTTCTGGAAGGGTCAAAACAATCACCATGACTCAAATCTCCGTTTTGCTTCATCTTTCTCGATAACAAAGAAGGGAATGATTTAGAATCTTATGTAAATAGACTTAGAATCTCCTGGTCCTGTATGGATAAGGACTCTTGTGCTAGCAATGTTGACCTTTTCAACAAAGGAGACAGAAACTTCTTTGAAATATACCTTTTTCAAAGCAGACTCGGCTGTTGTTTGACCTCCACTTCTTAGCCTTTCACGGCATGTTTGTTTTATATTTTAAAAATGTTTTAAAAAAAATTAATATTTTTTTAATAATTTTATATTATCAGATATTAAAAATAATTTTTTTAAAATAAAAAAATATTTTTTTTCAGAAAAACCTTTGAAAAAAATCATTATTACACTAAACTTTATTCTTCTTCGCATGTGTGATCATTGTAATTACATTAAATGAAAGTTAATATATATATATATATATAGACTTCAAAGGATGACGGAATTGCTTTCGTCACGTTTTTATTAAAAAAAATAAAATCACAAATAAATATACAGTTTTTGAAATTATATTATTTTAAAAAATAAGTTTTTAAATATGGTATTTTCTCCGAACAAATTTTACTGTGCTGCTTTGAAAAAAAAAAAACAACCAACCTGTTAAAAAAAATTAACTAAGGTGGTAATAGTGACTTTTAAGATTTAGTGTTTACTTGAATGTGGGATAGAGGTTGTGTTTTTAAATATTTTTTATTTGAAAATATATTAAAGTAATATTTTTATTTTTAAAAATTTATTTTTAATAATAATACATTAAAATAATTTAAAATAAATAAATAATATTTTAACCATAATATCAAAGAAGGCTTCTTTAAAAATTATGATCGAGGTTTAAAGTGTTTTTCGCTTAGAAATACATGAAAAAAAAATTATTTTTTAAAAAAATATTTTTGAAATCAGTATATCAAAACGATCTAAAAATATAAAAAAAAAATTAGCAAATTTTTTTTTTTAAAACACGGGTTGGATCACTTTTCCAAACAATCCTTAATCTGATGGAATAATGTGAGCTCAAAAAGTGTTTATTTTGTAGTTGCTTCTAGCTTAAGCAAATTATAGAAAATAGGTGATTAATAACTAAAGAAACATGATTTACTATTTATTTATGGGTCCAAGCACCATTTGCATCTAAAACACAAGGCACTGAAAAGTAGCTTAAAGTTGCTTCATCCTATTTGTTTAGAGTGAATTTTTACTATACATATAAGGGTAAATATTTAAAAAAATTATTTTTTTATTTTTAATTGTGTTTTGTTCAAAAAAATAATGTTTACTGTTATTTAGTGGCATTATATAAATTAAAAAGAGATCAAATAATGATATAACATTTATAGAATTTGATTGCAGTCCTAATTTTATTCTTAATGATATTTTATCTAATTTTGCTACACACTTAAAAAAATCATGAAAATTGTAGTTCTTGATGGATGAATTTGATATATGATGAAATTAAAAATAGTTTAATGAAAAAATAAAAAAAATATTTTATATAAAGCATTATTCATTTTATGATGTAATATCAGTAGTTAAATTTGCAACATATATATCTTTTAGTTATTTAACAACCTCAATTTGAAAATCATTTTTAACTAACACATGTTAAATTATTTTTTGTTTAACTTCAATTTCAACCATAATTTTAATGAGTATATATATATATATAAATACAAAACTAACCTCAATTAAAAGTATTTTTTCAAAATAATTTTTTAAAAATTATAATCACAAAAGCTACCACAACACTCAGCACACTCTTAGATGGATAGATGCTACTAGGCCTAGGTAACATTACTTTATATTATCACCAAATTTTATATGGTTAGGCTTTCAACTTTATAGTGAGTAGACGTCCTTCTTGTTATAAATAACATCAAATGGTGTGGGGATTTCACTATAGTTTTAAATATAGATTATGGTAGTGAAATTACATAGATATGTTATATAATTAAAGAGACCATAGGGTGTTTTAGTATTTGTAAGCTATATTTTTATTTTTTAATTAAAAAGCTGTTAAAGTGTGTTTTATACACCCCAGCAAATGGACGACACCCATGCCATTAAAGAGATGCATAAGACATTTCTTAATGATCAAATATAGTCTTCTGTCGTATAAATAGATCTACAATTGTGCCCTATTACATATGATGTGGTGCATATAAACATATCATGGTTGGATTACCACCAATAATTGATTATTTGTATTTTTCTTTTCTTTCTATCTTTTGACAACTAAAGTGCCTAATTGTATTCTTTTTATTTGTTGTTTGTTTGGATCTCGAATGATTGTTGTTGTTGTTGTTAGTATAATAATTATTATTAATAATAGTAGTAAATTGGTATGATTATTGTTGTTGTTATTATTATTCTTTGTAACCTCCCGTGTCAAAATAAATTGGATCTGGTAGTAATGGCAAACTCTAAAATGACTATCAAACCCAATTCACTTAGATCTGACAAATTCTAGAACAACTACCAAACCTAATTCACTTAGGTCTGCTATAGTTATTAGATCCAAGATACTTAAAATATTATTCATACACTTAATATTTTTTATATTAAAAAAATTAATATTAACTTGCTACATATCACGGACTAATACACTAATATAAATAAATAAATACACATATTATCCATGTTTGTATGGTCGACATGGTAGAACACTACAGCTATAGTGCTTTGCCATGCTAGTCCATGAAGTTGATAGTTTTTTATATTTTTCGTTTTGATTTTAGCTTTATTATAATTTGGTCCATGAAGTTTTAAGTTTTTTCATGTTTATCCCTATAGTTTTAGATTTGTTCATTTAAATCCTCAATTTTATTTACATCACATTTTGTTCCTTAAGTCTTGAAAAAGATTATAGGAATTTACATTAGAAGATAAAGCATTGTTTACCCAAACAGATGATGCTTCACCTAATTTATTAAAAAAAAATATTAGTATCAACTTAGATTCAAACCTATCCACTTCAAAAGGAGCTGGGACAAAAGAGCTCCATGGACCCACTCAAAATAAATAATTTCCTTATATTGACAAAAAGCAACGCATCTTATTTTTTAATATTTAACTGTTTAGGATATCCTCAAATTAATACGGGTGTCAATCAAAACTACTTTTATTTATACACCATTTTAAGGGTGCATCTTTATTCTAAAAAAAAAATTCTTCAAGTTTTGACTAAAAAATTAAATGTATCTCTCATTAAAAAGAATTTTTTTAAAAGAATTCTTACTCAAAAAGTAAAAAGTAAAGAAGCAATAGTTATAGCTAATGTTTTGAAACTAACTTAATCCGGGTGTCCCATTAACTTAAGAAGTGTCCTTGCCTAGATTAGAGAAAAAACCTAGATTATTCTTAAAAGAGATCTTTTGAGTTTTTTTATAAAAAAATAGATTGACTTAGCTAATCACGAAGATGTTTAGATTGAATTAGAGGGTCCTAAATAGCTTTCTCGCGCTTTGTTTTGTTACAGACTGACTTGATTTTTTTTTAGTGTAAAAAAGTAATAACTGAGCATTCTAAGTGTATTTTAAAAAATAAAAAAAAAATAAATGGCTCCACATCACAGAAAGAGAGCATGGAAAATAATACTGACCGTCAATTCCCAGCAATCCAAACAATGAAAGACAAAATTAGAGAAAAAATAATAAACAAAAAATTTTAAAAATATCAACTTTTTTAAATAATGAAATTAAAAAAATAGATCCAGTAATGAAATAAAAAATAAATTAAAATTTGATAAATGTGTCAAGAATAAAAATCTAAAACCAAAACATTGAGGCACAAAACCTAAAATACCATTAAATATTGAACTCAATGGCCAAATTGAAAATGTCTATTTTCATGAATCCATAAAAGAATAAAAAAATAAAAATTAAGTGAATGAGGTCAAATTAAAAAAAATCAAAATCAAAATATGCAATTTGATGCTCAAAATACTCGATTTGATGGGTTAACTCATTACCTAAGCGACACGAGGGTTAGGCTGGCCTAGGTTTCAAAATTAACTAGAATAAAGTATGAAAAACATTTGATACTTATATTTAATTCAAAAGAAAAATTCCTTATAAAAATACTAAATTGAACAAAACCTTAAAAAATAGTTTTACGTAACACATGCTTTTTGTTTTTCAAAACAAATGAAAAATCCCATGGTAATTGAAAAAAGAGAAAGTAAGAAAACATTGAAAGATGAAATAGAAAATATAGTTAACAAATCAAGCAAATCTAGGTGACTTTTTTAAGCCAAAGTTATTATTTTAAATTTACAAGCTGTTAAATTTTAAATTTAGTCTCAACTATGAAACTGAATATAAAACAACTTCAATATTAAAAAATAAAAAAAATTAATTTAGTTAAAATAAATCTTGTTAAAAAAGCAAGAAGTAACAAAGAGCACAAAAAACCTAGGCAATACCAAACCAATTTAATATTAAAAAATAAAATAAATTAATTTAATATAATTAAAAAAACTAGTTTAAAAGAGATAGATTCAACAAAGACATGAAAAAAACTCAAGATAACCTATGTTACTTTAAAAAAAAAAAATTCCCCTTTGAAAGTAAGAAAAAATATCAGGTGATAGAAAAAAAAATTTAAGCCAACTCAGCTTAACTTTAATAACTCCCGACCTAAGATATGATGTAGGGATAACCTTAAAAAAAAAAATCAAAACAGATTATGAAACTCAAGATTCAATAAGTTAATATCAAATTATCAAAATAATAATAAAATTTTAAATTTAAATTGTTTTTAAAAAAATTAAATTTAAATCAGGGTAATCATTGAAACTGGTGAACCAAGTTATGATTATAGAAGAAAAAAATAAAAAAAATAAGAAAGAAAATTTCTCAATCTTAAAAAAACAAAAAAAAAACAATAAGGACTAAATCATGCACAAAAAACAATTGAAAGAAAATAATTAGAGATTAAATTGAAAAAAAATAAAGAAAATGATAAAAAAAAAGAGCAATAAAAAAAGGGATCAGAATTAGAAAAAAATGAAAATAAATTCTAAAGACGAGATAAAAAATAATGCAAAAGATAAAAAAACAATAAAAAAATAAGGATTAAATTGGATATAAAAATTATATGAAATAAAATGTAAAAAAATAAAATTAAAAAAAAATAAAAAACATTGAAATCAAAATAAATAAATAAAATAAAGATAAATTTTAAAATAAATACAATTCAGATAACACATCTTATTTTTTAAAAAGGCTCACCTTGAAAACCAATGTATATGAGAGAGAAAAGAATGTGAGGAAAATTTTTTATCGTCGTCGAACTACCGCCAACCAGACCAACATGCAACACCAACACTAACGCTGCCACCTAACACTTTGGATGACATGACGGTCAGTGAAATTTGGCCATCGTAATACTTCCCACGCGCCTCCTATTTGGCAGGAGCCATTTGGAAGGAGGGATGATAATGCGCTGCTTTGTGCATAGCATGCGTTAACCTTTTCTGTTGATTTATTAATATTTGAACAATTGGAATTACTAAAAGCCCTTAAGAGCACCTAATATTACAAAATAAAAACATGTGGAAAAGATGAAAAAATCGTCCCTCGCCAGACTTAGATTTTTGAAAGTTAAAGGCTAAACATGTCATTTTAATGTAAAAAAATACACAGATAAAGAAAACCTCTCCCTGCAAGGCCAAAACCAATGAGTTTTCAAGGGTATTATTATCCTTCAACTGTGCAAATAAAGTTGAAAGTACACAAGGATCCTTGGACAAAAGGCCCCTTTTCTTAGCTTGCAAGTGTGATGAAGTAATTTCACTGCATTTAAAAAAAACCAAAAAATTACTAAATTATCTTGATCAATTAACAAGTGACATTTTGATCCCTGGAAGAAACAACTCTACCCCACAGCCAATGCATTGCTCGGTGCATTTTGATCAATGCATTGCTTAAATTTACAATGTTTCTCCTCGCACGCTACAAGAAAAAATTGAGTCCGTTTATTTATTTATTTTGTAATTTCGAATATTGATTGTAATTGCCTTTTAAATTATATTTAAAAAAAAATATTAAAAAAATATTTTTAAAAAATCTTTTTAATATCAATTTATCAAAACAACTTTTAAACATTAAAAAAAATATAATTTTAAAAAGATATTTGAAAAAAAACTCTACTTGAAAACCCCTTTAAAAACCTATCTAATACTGTGACTGTGATTGCAGTTATTTTTTATTTTTTAAATATATAAAAATAATATTTTTTAAATATTTCTACATCAAAATATAAAAACTGTTCAAAAATACCAAAAAAAAAACTTTTAAAACATGAAAACAAATAGTTGTAATACTATAAAACTATGTTTCTACCTTTTAAGCTAAAAGTCTATTTGTTTACGTTTTTTATTCTATTTTTAAAGCAAATCACAAGAAACAGACGTTTGGTCATGCATAAAATAATATTTTATTGTTCACATGTCCTCCTACTATTTGAGTTTGAAACGCAGGGTGGCACAAAGTAGCTCTACTGCTTTTCTTCTTCTTTGTAGAGAGTTCATGTAAACAGCGGTGTTATTTTTTATTGTTCCTGCACTAAATTTAATTTAAAATTAAATATATTAAATCGAGTCTCACTTAATAAAATAAAAAAATTAAATTAATTTTTTAATAATATTTTATTAAAAAAATTAATATTTAATATTATTCAATAATATTATATAAATTAGATGAAAATAACTTAATTGCATAGTATTTATAGAATTTAATTATAATTATAATTTTATTTTTAATAATATTTTATTTGTTGTTATGAACTTAAAAAATTATAGTATTTATTAAATATATTTTATACATGATAAAATAAATGGTTATATATATATATATAATTTTTTTCATATAACAACTTTTTTTTTAACTATATCAGCAAATGTTTTCACGATAGCAAAAGTACTTGCCTAGCCAACAAGTAAAGTTGAAGTTAAAAAAATAAGCTCCACCTGAGACAGAAACCAATTTACATAACAGAGCGGTACCATCTCTCTCTCTCTCCCTGATCGATTCACCGATCAATCAAAATCGAAATCAATGGCGGGAGTGTCATTGAAGTGCGGGGACTGTGGGGCCCTATTGAAGTCCGTCCAAGAGGCACAAGATCACGCCGAGCTGACCTCTCATTCCAATTTCTCTGAATCCACTGAAGCCGTCCTCAATCTCGTCTGCACTACTTGCGGCAAACCCTGCCGATCCAAAACAGTAATGAAACCCTCTATTTATTATTCACTTTGTCTTTCCGAACCTTAGTTTTGTGAATTGTGGATTTTGATGCATTTGGAATGCTGTTTTTTTAATCTGTTGCTTCCAGTTTTCGCTTTGCTTGAATTTTATGGTTCCAATTCTGATTATTTTTTTACCCTCTAGTTTGTTTTATCTGATTTGAATATTAAAGATTGAAAAGATTGAAAATTTATAGTAATAATGAGTAGTTTGAGGCCTATTTTTTTTATTATTATTTTGGGTTTTATTTGTTTGCAAATCTTTAAATTTGGCTTGTAATTTGGAAATTTATTGTTATAATGAGCAGTTTGAGACCTAGTTTTTTAATTATTCTGGGGAAAAAAAACTATCGTTTTGAATATTTGTGTTGATTATTTGGGTTTTGGTTTTATTTTGTGATGAAGGAAAGTGATTTGCATACGAAGAGAACTGGCCATACTGAGTTTGCGGATAAGACTGCTGAGGTGACAAAACCGATAAGCTTAGAGGTTCCGAAGGCAGCAGCAATGGATATTGATGAGCCTGCTGCTGCTGATGCAAGCACTACTAGCCAGCCTGAAGGTACGATTTGCTGAACGTGATGAACTTTATGAATAGTGTGCTTGATTGATTCTCATGTTTTTGTGTGGTAATTAGTAGGTAGAGTTGCTGTACGATTCAGTGATTGTTTTGTGGTTTTGTTGTTTGTGGAGTGTTTTAGCTGTTATTTTATGAGTTTTAAGTGCAACAACGTGTGCCTTCAAAATCATCTTGCCTGACATGGTTCTTGTTGTAACACTCCATTGCTGTTAAGGCCATTTGTTAAATCTCTGTTTGCTCTCTCTTGTTTTTCATGCTTTCCTTTCACATTTCTTTGTAGAAGAGCTATTTATAGATTTTAGTTTTGCAGTACTTTTTTATTTATTTGGCTCTCTATTTCTTGCACATGTTGTTTTAAGGTTCCACGCACCTCTTCGAATTCCTTTTCATTCTGTTATTTAGGAAAATAGGAAAAAAATGGCGGTCCTTTTCTTTGGGGTTTTTTACCCATTTTCGTTTTGCTGGTAGCTTAAGAAATGGCCTTAGGTTTTATAGTGGAGGATCATGAATGAGCTATCTTGTTCTTATTGGTAGTGGAAAATTGGTATTGACCCTTGTCAAAATCTTGTTATTCTTTTTCTTTGTTTACTTGAGATTGATCATTGTAAGACATTCCCTTCTTTTGTAATTATGTTTGCTTAATACAGTTGCTATTTGTTATCTAGAAATGGTTGCTCCAGAGGTTGACAAAAAAATTCTTGATGAACTGGAAGCAATGGGTTTCCCAACAGCGAGGGCAACGAGGGCACTTCATTATTCTGGTGATGTTATTTATTGTCATTTTTTACCTTTGCTTATCAGATATTTGAATCTCTGTCATAGGGCATCTGCGAGGCTGGATTTTGTTAGCATGTTATATTTTGGCCTCTGATAGTGTACTTACTGTGTCATTATCTTGATTATAGGCAAATGATAAAGCATATGCAGTTTTCTGAGTGTTGGCTTTTCTTTTCTTTCAGGTAATGGCAGTCTTGAGGCTGCTGTAAATTGGGTAGTTGAGCATGAGAATGACCCCGACATAGATGAAATGCCCATGGTTTGACATTCTTTTTCACTGGCATAACTGCATCTTTCCATTCATGCATTGTCCTTTTATTGATCTGAAAATAAGTTTCTTTATTGCTTTTGCTGACTAAATTGTCTGTTCTTCTGATTTATTGACCTGCTTGTCTGCTCAGGTATCTATCAACTCCAAAGTTGAGGCTCCTAAACCTTCTTTGACACCAGAAGAAATGAAGCAAAAAGCACAAGAACTAAGGTATGGTGCATTAAAATGCATATCTAAGCTTCACTGTCTTCATTTTGTGATTGCAACTTGGCCAGTGGTTCTAGATAATGAGTATACTGTTTTTTTGTTTTTACCTGCTGCAGCAGGCTACTGAGCTGTGGTTCAGTTGAAAAATGAGTTGGGTTCAGGATAGGTTATGAGTTTAAAATTTTTTAGTTAATTTACCCAGGCCTTACAATGCAATTTTGTTTCTTATTCAGCCTTTGGTTTTATTGGTTGATCTGCTCAATTTAGGTAAAACATGGCTTTTAGAAGTATTTTCTAAGAGGGGTGGCACAGCTCCTAGAATTTTCAGGTGCTAAGGAAGTCTTATAGTCTGGAAACTAATTTGGTCCATTTGGGGTCTCTCAGATCTATATCTTCTAAGAGGATTATGGGTTACTGACTGGTTTTTGCCTAACTGGATCAATTTTGATTTTGATAAATCAAGACCTTGATTGTTCTAAGGATATTTATTGCTTGGACAATGTGATGGATGCGATGGTCCTTGCTGTTTGCTTCAATTTCATGTGATTGTGTGCATTTATGTTGCCTTTATCGGGATATTTGCTTTCATGGAATTAGTTTTTTAATCTTATCTTTTATGCTCTGAACATCTTGAAGGAAAGCCGCATAGTGTGATTGCTGAAGGTATCTTCAAATGCTTTTCTTTCAAGGACTAAAATTAAGTTGAATTTCTTGGGTGGCTTTTAGGTTTGCTGTGTGTCTGCTTGTGTATCATATGTTTATCTCATGTTTATCTTCTTGTAAACAATTTTAAGGGAACGTGCACGCAAGAAGAAAGAGGAGGAAGAGAAGAAAACAGAAAGAGAAAAGGAAAAGGTGCTTCTTGATTTTCTTTATGTCTTTCTCTTATATCAACTTGCAATCTCAAAATTATGCATTTGTATTATCTTTTTGTTTGTTTTTAAAGCATGTCCTCATTTGTCTCCACTGGCAGTGATGAGATCAATCATCATTTGAGTGCATGCTCTATTAGGAATTGTTACCTAGGGCATCAGTGTTGTGCAGTTTCCTTAAACTTCATGCTGTGTGATTTTCAGTCAACTTTCACTTTCTAAATGCAGAATCTTTGACACATCATTCTGCTACTTGCAAATATGAAGACATGTTATGTAGTCCCAAGTATTAGCTTCGTATCTAAACTCTTGCCTTGATTGATCTATCTGCTATATTTTCGTAATGTGTTTTTGGAAACCAATTTTACAGGAGAGAATTCGAATTGGCAAGGAACTCCTTGAAGCAAAGCGAATTGAAGAACAAAATGAAAGAAAGCGGTTTGTCTTTGTCTGCCTTTACTCTTCTGTTGTATTTCACCATACTTGTACCTTGTGTTCGATATGGTCTTATGTATCCCTTTTTGGAATGGTTTTGTAGATTCACTTTCTTGTAAATGAGTTTCTTGTTTTTGTACATGGTTGCAAACTTGCACTATTTTGGTGCTCTTCAGTATTTTTTTCCTATTTGTGTACCAAAAAAGTGCCCTTTCCTTTTTCTACAATTGAATGAAAAACAAATTCCATCTCAGATTGATGGCCTTGCGGAAGGCAGAGAAAGAGGAAGAGAAGAGGGCTAGGGAAAAAATTCGTCAGAAATTGGAAGAAGACAAGGTTACTACTGTTCTATTCCATTTTTCTTTCTCCCGAAAATTGCATTAGTAGTTAAACTATTTGTGTGAGTTTGATCTTGTTCTTTCTTTGATTTGTATATGTTTCTAATATATCAACTTGAAACATTTTTAAAACGAAAAGAGCACATCTCAAAGTTTTATGAAAAGGAAAAGGCAAGACATTGCTAGATCTCATTTGGTTGATGGTATGGAGTTTTATTTTCAAAAAAAAAAAAAATTGCCCTTTCCGGTGTACTGTGTACCTATTTGCTATTGAAGTTTGTATTTGGAATAATTCAATTTGTTGTTAGTCTATTTCTAACTGGAGTTGGGTGCCTCACAGGCAGAAAGAAGAAGGAAGTTAGGATTGCCACCAGAAGATCCTGCAACCGTAAAACCTTCTGCACCTATGGTGGAGGAGAAAAAGGTACGAGGAATAAAAATGGGCTTGATGTATTCATTCAGAATATGTTCTTAATGTATTTTACAAATGTTTTTGCAGAGCATGCTGCCTGTCAGGCCTGCTACTAAGCAAGAACAAATGAGAGAATGCTTGCGATCTCTGAAGCAGAGTCACAAGGTAAACACAACTGTACTTCAGATCTTCATTATCACAGTCCAGAAACATGAAGTACAATTGGTTAATTATTTTATTCTGTTTTGTTTTAGTTGCCTATTATGTATACATGCTGTGTGGTTTGTTTTATCTTTCAATTCAACTTTATTTATCCTTCCTCCCTTTTCTGTTAATCTTATATGTTATGAGGATTTGACCCTGTAAAGTTGAGTTAATTAAATAAAATATGACTGAGAAGGAATGAGAGAGGAAAGAGGATAATAGGAGAAACAAACCCCTAGAGGACTAGAGATAGGAAAGAGGATAATGAAGAGTAAAGTACATTTTCTACCAAATCTAAGAATTTTCACTGACCAAAGAACGATCAATGCTATGCAAAAAATCCAAGGTAAGTTATGCTTAAAGATAAAAATTATGTACAAAGATAGAAAACAGTGTAACTTAAGAGATGATAGCGAGGAACTTGCTGATCTTTAAATACATATTGTGAAATTTAATTAAGAATTGAAAAGTGACAGAAAGATCACTGAAGTCTTGCCATTTCACATGGTGAAAAACCAGGCCTTTGTTGCCCGAGCATTAACTTCCACTGGTACACATTTGTATAGAAAAACAAATAAATAGATTGATGCTAGTGAATCTTAAACTGTGGATCGTATACGGACTCCTTGGCCAAAAAGCTTGCATCCATCTTGTTCATACTCGTGGAAACGAAAATCTATTATCACGTCTTACTGATATTGATTGCAAGATATTCCTGCATGAAAACATGATGCTTCCAAATATAACCATTCATGCATTCTTTGATTCTTCAAATTCTACGTCTCCTACAGAATTTCTCTCACCGTTCCTCATTAGCGTCTGTTAAATTTGTGTAGCACTGTCAAAGCTGTATAGCACCTTAAACTAGATTTTGTAGCCTCACTTCATTTGCATTTTTGAGGCTAGGATGATGAAGCTAAAGTGAAGCGAGCCTTTCAGACTCTCCTAACTTACATAGGGAATGTTGCCAAAAACCCTAGTGAAGAGAAGTTCAGAAAAATAAGACTCAATAATCAAACCTTCCAGGTATGCAAATTCTCATGCTAAATTATATTGAGGAAATATGCCTATCATTTTAATGCTCGCTCCAATTGTAATTACTTCTCACCACTGGATTGATTATTGTTAGCACCTATTCTCACAATTATGTTGCATTATTGTGTCATTTGATATGATCAATCAACTTCTGCATCCAATTTGGCCTTCACATGGAGCATGAACTCTTAGGCCCCTTGCTAATTGCTTGCTCCTTTATTTGCTGTCACTCTACATTTCCATGAAACAGGATAGAGTCGGTTCACTCCAAGGAGGCATTGGATTTCTTGAGCTGTGTGGGTTTGAGAAAATTGAAGGCGATGAATTCCTTTTTCTTGCCAGGGATAAGGTGGACATGGCAGTGCTGAACTCAGCTGGGTCTGAGCTGACCTCTGCAATAAACAATCCATTCTTTGGAGTCCTTTAAGTTGGAATGAGTTAATGATTTTTGTTGTTATAAATAACTAATTGTTCCATACTTCTACTGTTACTTTTCCTTTTATTTTCTGAAAAAAGAAATTATGCTGTTGTGGATTAAGCTCTTTGTTGTGCCAGACCATTTATTAGCTTTTTATGAACTGGGACATCAGTTAGTTCGGGTTGATCTTCTCCTAAATCAACTGGAGCTGGATGTCCTTCAAACCTGTTTCTTTGATTCCCAATATGTTTATTTCCATGTTTTCAACAAGAATATTATTGGGAACAGTGATTTGTTTCGGTTCTTTGATTGATGTCTATCCCTAAAGAGGGGAAAAGAGCCAGTTTCCTGTCGAAAGAGTGACCGTTAACCAGTCATGGCATCCAAACTCCATGCTGTGACTCTTGCTGCTGCGCTCACGAATGAACCAGGGCTGACCGTCCGAGGCTGCAAGGAAGGGTGAAAGTAAAAAATATTAGTAGTTTAGGAAGTTAATTCTAATGAAAGTGATGAAGTAGGGTCTGCAATAGTAAGTAATTTTGAGTAGTCAAAGTTTGAGTTTGTTACAATTAAAAAGGATTTAGCCTAGACATAAAGGATTTAGCCTAGCCTAGGTAAATTATGAGCCTAGCCTAGGTAAATTATGTAGATAGTCGTGGATATATTTATGAATTTGGGAATCAAGTTTAGATTTAAAATAACACTAGATTAAAATAATAACTTAAAAAACTATAATTTTTTATTTGATTTTTGAGTTATGATTAAATTTTTATTCAAGTTTTCCGGATTTTTTTTAGATTAAGATCTTTAGATTTTAATTATTATTTATTTTGAGATTTTGGTTTTGGTATTTTTTGTGATTTTTCTTTTGGATTTTACGCCTTTTTACTTTATAATTTTGAATTTTTCTTTTTATTTTCTAGATGAGATAGTGTTTTTGGTTTATTTAAGGCTTGGTAGATTTTCCAAAGAGGCAGGTTTTAATATTATTATTATAAAAAGAATAAACCTAAATTTGAGGTTTATATTTGTTGTTTTTTTTGTTTGCAGCCTTTGTCTTTAGCTTCTAAATGCATTAGGAAGCCTAAGAACCTGACTGCAACGCCTAAGCCTTGCATAGGGAATTTGGCAGTAAGGATGCTGGTGGATAAACAGAATTGGGGGCCGCAGAGAAGGCTTTCGAGGTATGCTCTTCTTCTTCCTAAACTATCCCCGAAACGTCTGTGCTGGTTTTTCCCAAAAGACAGGAGGATTTCTATCCTGAAAAGAAAGAATCACTTCGATTTCTCGAAGTTTTAATTTCAAAAAGCAGGCGGCCATTATTGAATTGGAAAGCAGCTTCTGCGGCTGCTCAAAACTCACTCTTTATCCACAACATGAATCGGATCTTATTGTATCTGTTTTACAGTTGATTCTTGAGCAGTTTGTATGAACATGATAAATAGAAAATAAAAAAATAATTGGCATTTGCCATCAACCTCGTTTGAAACATGATTCAAATATGAACAATGAATGAATCGATCAAATCATTGTCCTCTGAAATCCCAAGCACTGACATCGAACTTAAAAGTGGAAAATCAAAAGTCTCTCTCTTTTTGTTTTTCTAGGAATAAGATCACAAGTCTCTGCTATGGAACCAATCATGTGTTGCCCATTGTCATCAATTAACACCCCGACGTTTACCGTTGGGGATGATGATTTGATCTCAGCTTGCTGGATATCAAATTGAATGATCTAAATGGATATAATTTTTTATTACTTACCTTATTTGATAATTGGTAGGCTATTAATATTGTTAACTTTAACCTAAAACTCCATCCAAAATTGTCCAAAGATATATAAACTATGCATACTTACATTAAATATATACTATATTTTTATTTACTATTTATTATTAAATAAGATATAAATGCATAAATTTTTTATGCAATGGATAATGTGCAAGATATAAATAAAATAGAGATATTGAGTGGATGTTGTCGTCTCTGTTTGCTGTAAAAAAATAATAATAATAGGAATTTCTCTCACTTCATTCAAAGCTTCCCTCAATAATTATTAAAAACACCAAAAGAGATCAAATATTATTATAGATTATGAAAGATATGCGGTTTTTACTGTAGTGGGCACTGTTCATACACTATGTTTATTTTTTTAATAATTTACTTTGGCCTTTAAAGTTTTATTTCATGCAATTTCATCATAAATAAAGTATAGCTGCTTCTAATTTCTTATTCAAGAGTAAAATTGAAAGAAAAAAGTCTAAAATGAAAAATATTAAAAATCATGCAATTTATATGATTTAAGCCCCTTTAAATTTTTAAAAAATCACTTTTAGTTTATAAGTTTATTTGTATCATTTTTTTTTATTTTTTCATTAAAAAGAGGGGTTGTTGAATTCCAACAATAAGAGAGAGTCGCCATTCACTATATTTCTGGCCATTAAAATGGTTTTTTTAAGTATCTATTTGTTCCATGAGATAAGAAGGGTTTTATAATGATTGTTTAGAACTTTAATGTTGCATGAAAAACCAAATCTAAGTTGAGAAAGCTAAAATTAACTCGGTTTGATTTCAATTTTTAGGCATGTGGAGTTAATGAAATGATTTTTTTTTTATGTTACAAGGGTATTGGTGAAGTGTTTTTAAGTTAAAATAACTTTAAAATCAGGTTTTTTAGCTAAAAGAATCACAATCCTGATTTTCTAGCTACGTTGTTATGACTGAAATTTAGGCTTGCAGATGACATGTCATTGCCTCGACGAGTAACATATTGCCTCATTTTTTTTTATAAAAAAATAGGGGTATAGCTATCCATCTCTTTAAAAATTTAAAGAAAGAAAGAAACTTAGAGATTTATCAAAACTCCCGAGTTCTTCATTGCAATGGTACAAGCATACTAAGCTATCAACTCATGAGTCTAAGTTTTTTCCAGTCTTATTTTTAGGTTGAATATAAAGTTAAACGGAGAATGTTATTGAACCTAGCTGAGTTAATACTATAGGTTATATACTTAACGAGTTAAATAGCAAAACTTGAAATATTTTTTATATTATTTTTTTTAATTGATATATTTTTTTAAAATAATTTTTAAAATTTATTTTTTGATTAATATCCCTCATCTGTGATTTTTTTCTTACATATGCTTTTTGATAAAGATTATTTTTTTAATATTATTGTGCGTTTTTAATTTTTTAAAGATTATTCTGGATCATCAATATTTTTTTATTTTTATCTTTTGTATACAAAAAATTTATTTTTGAAAATATTTTTTTTTATTTTCAGATAATATTTCTAATATGTGCAACCTTAGATGATATTGTTTTCACTTTTATTTAATCAATTAAATAAATGTGTTTATTTTTAGCATCAAATCAATTTAAATAAATTTAGTAAATATAACCAAGTAAATATCCCATCTTGCAAAATTAAATATCTTGACCTATATATATCTCTCAATTTGTTCAATTTTATTATTAGTTATTGTTAATAACCTTCTTTTTTCTATTTATTAATATATATAATTCTTGATTTATTTGATTACATATATATACATAAACTTTTTAATTTATATTATTTTTTTATATACAAAAATACATCAAGAATGCTTACTTGTACAATTTTTTTATCAAATTAAAAAAATACATAACATGATATATCACTATTCAAATAGAGTTAAATAGGTAGTAATGTACTATGAAATGTAAGATGGCTCCTTGTAGATTAGCATAATGAATTGTGATTTTTTACCATTCTCAACATAAAATAATTGCCTAGCTTATGGGGTTAAAATTATTTTTTTTATGAGGATTTAAAGGTTATTTATAAATTATTTAAGGATAATTTATCCAAATCATCTTTTTTTTCATAATAAATACACATTGTTGCCCTTAAAGGTGAATAAATTACCCTTTTGTCCAAGTGTTTTTTTTTTTGTCTTTTTTTCATTTGATAAAATGATATGAACACCCTTGAGAGCTAAAAATTATTGACCTTGATTGAGAGATATTTTTTAGTTTTTCCATAGTTTCTGTACGGGAAGATGACAAATATAGCCTTACAATAAAAAAAAATATAAGGTTGGCTTGGACGAACATTTTTTTCTTTACAATATGTTTTTTTTTTTAATATTCAGATGTCCTTAGAAACTGTTTAATAATCTAAATTATCAAAATATTAATAAATCAATAAAAAAATCGACACATGCGTTGCAAATGTCAACACATGATCGTCTCGCAAGCTATTCCGGAGGCAGGTGGGGGAGTCTTCTAATGGCAAAAAACTTGTGACAGCCATGTCTCCTAGCGTGTACTTGTGGTGGTGGATGTAACCATTTTTGCAGTGGTTTAACAACAATGATGTTTTTTCTCCTCTTTATCTTTTCTTTTTCTTGGGCCTCAACATTGGCACCGAGCCTTTAAAAATTAAGTTATATCTTTTAGTTTATATTTTTTTAATTTTTGGATTTTAATGCCTTTTAATTTTAGTTCTCAACATTTTATTTTATTTTTATAACAAAAATAATTTTTATTCATTTATTTTTTTAATTATTTGTTTCATTTTTTTAATTTTGTATTTATTAAAAATTTTACTTCGTAAATTTTTTAATTTTTTTAATTTTTAATTCTACTAATAACTTGATGGACAAGTTTTAAAGATTATTTCAGTTTAAATTTGATAATTTTGTTAAAGTTTTTTTAAAAATTAATTTTATTATTTAATTTTAAGTTATTTAGCCTTAAATTTTATGATTTGATGGATTCATTCTTATTTCACATATTTTGGATAGAGAATTAGTCTAATTAACTAGATTTTTTTAAATTTATTTTTTTAAAATTTTAATTTTGAATTTTAATTTTATATCATGTTTGATGGGTTAGTAAACTTAATGATTTGACTTAAATATTTTTTTTAAATTAAATGTTTTACTTTTATTATTTAAAATTTAGTTATTTAACTTTAAACTTGATTTTATTTATTTATTTATTTATTTTATCATGATTTCATTTTCTAGATCACGTCTTAATTAAATTAAACTAGACCTATCGTTAGCCATCTAGTTACAAATTATTTATCAGGCCGGTGCCTGCGTACTTTCTCTAGCGATGAAATCACTCCATGCCTTGTTTAAACTACCCTCCTCTCCCACCAAAACCAAAACCACAACCTCCTCCTCCTCCTCTACCACCACGACCGCATCAAAGACTAGAAAACCCGCAACCTCCTCCTCCTCCTCCTCAAATGCACCAATTCCCTCTCCAAATCCACCAGAAACCACCACAATCATTTGCAAGACATCAATAAACAAACCAAAGAGCTCACTTTCTGCTCTTTTTTTTCCACCGACTCCACCCACAGAAGCCCATTTCATCTCTCTAATTCACGGTTCCAAAACAATTCTCCAACTCCACCAAATCCACGCCCAAATCATAATCCACAAACTCTCTTCAAGCAGCCTAATTAACACCCAGCTAATCTCTTCCTCTTCTTTGCGCAAATCCATCAACCACTCGCTAGCAGTTTTCAACCACCATAAACCCAAGAATTTGTTTACATTCAATGCATTAATTCGTGGGCTCACCAAAAATTCTCATTTTTTCAATGCCATTTTTCATTTTAGGCTAATGTTAAGGTCTGGCATTAAGCCTGACCGGCTTACATATCCGTTTGTGCTTAAATCTATGGCGGGTTTGTTCTCACCAGAGCTTGGTATGGCTATTCATTGTATGGTTTTGAGGTGTGGGACTGAACTCGATTCATTTGTAAGAGTTTCTTTGGTTGATATGTATGTAAAAGTTGAGAAATTGGGGTCGGCTTTCAAGGTGTTTGATGAAAGCCCTGAAAGATTTGATAGTGGGAGCAGTGCGTTGTTGTGGAATGTGTTGATTAAGGGCTGTTGTAAGGCTGGGAGTATGAAGAAGGCTTTGAAGCTTTTTAAGGCCATGCCAAAGAAGGAGAATGTGTCTTGGAGTACTTTGATTGACGGTTTTGCAAAAAATGGGGATATGGATCGAGCTATGGAGCTTTTTGGTCAAATGCCAGAGAAGAATGTGGTTTCTTGGACCACAATGGTTGATGGGTTTTCGCGGAATGGAGATAGTGAGAAGGCGCTGTCAATGTTTTCTAAAATGTTGGAGGAAGGGGTGAGGCCGAATGCTTTTACCATTGTTTCTGCTCTTTCTGCTTGTGCAAAGATTGGTGCCCTTGAAGCTGGCTTACGGATACATAAATATATCAAGGATAATGGTCTCCATTTGACTGAAGCACTTGGGACTGCCTTGGTCGATATGTATGCCAAATGTGGGAATATTGAGTCTGCAAGTGAGGTGTTTGGAGAGACAAAACAGAAGAGTATTCGTACATGGACTGTTATGATATGGGGTTGGGCAATCCATGGACGTTCTGAGCAAGCGATTGGATGCTTTAAACAGATGATGTTTGCAGGTGTGACTTTTTTTTGGTGCTATTCCATTCAGTTTACCTCCTTTTTTTTTTCCAGTTTGCTCTATTCCCATTCAATGTTTTGCAATTCTCGAAAGCTTGAGTTTGTCATATTTGCAGGTATAAAACCAGACAAGGTTGTATTTCTTGCCTTATTAACTGCTTGCATGCATTCTGGCCAAGTAGATATTGGACTTAACTTCTTCGATAGCATGAGGCTTGATTACTGCATTGAACCCTCTATGAAACACTATACATTGATTGTTGATATGCTTGGTAGGTCTGGTCAGCTTAAAGAAGCCCTCAGATTCATTGAACGCATGCCAATGAATCCTGATTTTGTGATATGGGGAGCACTCTTTTGTGCTTGTAGGGCTCACAAAAAAACCAAAATGGCAAATTTCGCTTTAAATAAACTCCTGAAGCTTGAACCTACACATGCTGGGAACTACGTCTTCTTGTCAAATGCTTATGCTGCTCTAGGCCAATGGGAAGATGCGGAGAGAGTAAGAGTTCTGATGGAGAATAGAGGTGTTCACAAAAATAGTGGATGGAGTTGCATTGAGGTGGAGGGTCAAGTGCATCGCTTTGTATCTGGTGATCATGATCACAAGGATTCAAAAGCGATATGCCTGAAATTAGAAGAAATAATGGCAGGTGCAGTGAAACAAGGATACATACCTGGAACTGAGTGGGTACTTCATAATATGGAACAAGAAGAAAAAGAAGATGTGTTGGGAAGTCATGGTGAAAAGTTAGCACTTGCTTTTGCGCTCATTTGTACTTCTCCTGGGACGACTATTAGGATTGTGAAAAATCTTCAAGTAAGTGGGGATTGCCATTCTTTGATGAAACATGCTAGTAAGATAAGTCAAAGGGAGATCATATTGAGAGATATGAAGCGATTCCATCATTTCAAGGATGGATCTTGTTCATGTAGAGATCACTGGTAAAAAGGTACGCGATCCAGGCCTTGTATAGCAAATTTACTTAAGATTCATCTCTGGTCAATTTTCTATAACTAAGAATTCTAGTGTTTTTCATACTTGTATTTGATATTACTACAATACTATCTCTTTGCTTGATATAGGACCCTAAACCATATGAACCCAACATCATACCTCTATGACATAGTCTCACATCTATGGCAATAGATCTGCGAGCTCATCTGTAAACATCACATTCCCTAAGATCTAAGACACCGGCTGTCAGAAATCTGAGGTAAGATAAGGATGGCTTGGGTTTCATTTTGACATGATTCAGCAGCATACGGCATGGCATACTTGCACATCCCCTGAGATCAAAGACACCAGCTGTAAGAAATCTGAGGTTTGTTGGTGGAACCGTTCCTCGCATGATAATGATTCTAGATGGCATCTCAATTTGAAAGCTGGGTTCCTCTGTTACTGGAGGATTGCTTTGGGACATCTTTGGTTGTTGGTTTGTTTGGTTCAGCCATTTGGATGAAGCAGCTAATGCATGGAGACTGAACTATGGGGAGTGAGGATTAAAGCTGGAACAGGACTTCATTAATCTGACCATATTAGCAGGCTAAAACAATAAATTGTCTCGTCAATAGCACTCAGATTTTCTAACTAGTTAGCAATACGGTTCAAGAGTTCCTGGTTACTGTCATCACATGCTTCATTTGTGCGTGGTATTGATAACATATTTATCAAAGAAAAGAAAAAGGGAAGTTCTTTTGAGTTACAAGACCTGATGAACAGATCTTGATTCAGTGTGTCCCATGACAGCACGACAACGTGGGAAGGGAACATCAAGGTCCAGAAGGGCATGCCCACTTTTGTACTTAACATGATTAATGCCTTAAAAAGAGAACACAGAAACTGAACTACTATCCATCATTGCTTGAATGCATGCATAGACTAGAGAGCAAGATCAAGGTACCCCCCCTCATGTGCCTGAGGATTGCAATCATGCAAAGCAAATGGACCCTGAAAATGTTGTCAAAACAAAAGCTAAAATCCGAGAGTGCTGAATCATGGGGTCACGGTAGTCTACCATTTGGCTTGGAGGGCATGTTGATTTGCATTAGTAGACGCACAGTGAACCTAAGGCTATCATGTATTCATGATTGCAAGGATACTGTTTTTTCTGTATCAATGATTTTTCTCTTTACTTCTTTTTGTTGAGATGGTATGATTTACTCTCAAAATCTCTCCATTTTTAAGGGCAAAAACTAGTACTGTGAATTTGCGATAGCATTTTCTACCAATGTCATGCAACTACGAGTCTCCTCATTCAGTCTGGATTCATACCGGATCCATTAAGCCAAGATAGCACAGAGCCACCGCTCCCAAGGCCATAGATGCACCTACAACCGAGTGCCAACAGACCAGAATCCCTCGTCTTGCGCAAAGACACCAGCATGCAACCAGAACCCCAGCAAACTCAACTTCACGCGAGAAACAATTCGAAGCAATCTCTCCACGTGAAAAGAACTGTTCCAATCAATTGTATTCGCCCTCAGAAGCCACAGTAAATAGACGAGCTGATGGTTTTTAGTTTTTTTTTTTTCATTCAACAAAAAATTAAAAAAAATCCCTAACATAACAAAAAAAAAAAACACGCGATGGATTTGTCCGTGTCTAATTTATTAAGAAAAGACACTTTAAACTTAATATATAAATACAATAATTCCTATATTTTCTCGTGAAAAATCTTGTTATCTATATGATCATTTAATGATACATTTAATATTTAAAGTCTATTTAAAATTATAATAATAGTTACAATTTAAAATATATTTTTAAAATTGAAAATGTAAAAAAATAATTTTTAATAATATTTTTTTCCAAAATTAAAAAAGTAAAATTTACACGTACTTTTAATTATGTTATTATTAATAAATAAATAAAATAAAATTTTTAAAAAGAAATCAGACACTTAAAAAGACCCTTTGTTAAAAGAGAAGATTTGAAAATAAAAATGATAAAAGAAAAAGGCGTTGGTGGAGGTGGACTTCTTCCATCGCTCCTTCACAACCCTTCCCTGCCTGTGCTGTCACTCCATCAAACCCATTTCACCCCCTTCCTCGCAAGAAAGAAGAAGCGCCCATCCACCCTCACTAACCATACCATCAATCAATCAATTAATCCTTTATTTTATTTTTTTTTGTAAAAATCAGTTAAAAAATCTCTCCTTTTTTGAATTAAAATGGTGAAGAAAAAAGTACCAGATTGGCTCAACAGCTCTCTCTGGTCCACCACTCCTTCCGCCTCCTCCTCCTCCACCACCACCACCACCGACACCAATACCTTCGACCACCACTCACCCACCACCGCCTCTCCACCCATCGAATCCCCAATCGATCCACCGCTACCTCCTGCGGCTATCAGAGACACGCAACAACAGCAGCCGCCGCGTCATCATCATAATCATAATCATCCTCAAAAACCTGAGATTAAAGATAAGCTTTCCAAAAGCAGCATCGTTGACGACGACGACAATAACAATATTATTATTAATAATAATTATAGTAATGACAATATTATTAATAATAAAATAATTATTACTAGTAATGATATTCGAAATGTTGATGTTAATAAGAGCTCTGCAGAGGATATTTCTAAGCAGGCTCTGCTTCTGACTGAGGTCACTTCAAATTTTTTTCGTTTCTTCTTCTTCTTTTTTTTTTTTAATTTTAAAATTTCTGGTTAAAGCTGTGTTGTTTTTGTGGTTGCAGCTATCAAAGAAGGTGATAAATATGGGGGAATTGAGAAGAATTGCTTCTCAAGGGACACCTGATGGTGCTGGTATTCGTTCCACGGTTTGGAAGGTAATAAATTTATATTTGTTTTATTAAAAAAAAAATTTCGGGGTTGTTGAGAGAATCCGAAAGGAATTAGAGATTTTGTTTTATTTTTTTTTCAGAAGAAAACTGGATTTTTTTTTAGTAAAAGAAGTGTTTTCTGAGATGAATGTACTGTAGTAATGGGTCAAACTTGAAAATCTGATTTTCCAAGCTTATGGTGAGTTGGGTTTGAAAAATTAGAAATGTAGAGATTTTGGGTTTCAAGAGAGGTGAAATTTGATGCTTAGAGGCCGTTGAAGTATTATTCTCTCCTTCCTTTGTTGAATGGAGTGAGTGTCTTGCATGTTGATTTGGGGCAATGGTATGGTCTGGATTTAAGCTTATTGATTGTGTGTGGCAGCTCTTGTTGGGGTATTTGGCACCTGATCGTTCACTTTGGTCGTCTGAACTGGCCAAGAAGAGATCTCAGTACAGGCATTTTAAAGAGGAGCTTTTGATGAATCCTGTAAGTCACACGGCATGGATTTTAATGCCTTATTTAGTTAGTCATTTAATGGGGAATTAAAACGATTGTAAAGGTTATAAAATATAATACAGCGTGATTGTTATCCAATTTGTTGCTGTGTTTTTGTTGGTGTTTTCTTTTGGTTTTAACATCTTAAATAAATGGGTTTTCTGGAAAGTCCTCACATTTTTTACAGCATTGGGAAATGTTAAATTATGAAGATGCTGCAAAAATAAGTTAAATTCCATCCCGGTTGTATGCTTTCATGAAATGTAACTAGGTGACCTAGATTAGCTTGGGCTCTCATAAGTAGGATACTAGTGTGGGCTAGTGGACTAGCAAAGTCCTTTTTGCTATAAGGAGGATGTGCTGCTGCCTTCAATTTAATGTTTCAATTCTTGTCATGGTTTCTGGGATTCTGATTTTTTTTTTTGTGGCTGGTTAGTCAGAAATAGCAAGGAGGTTGGAGAAAACCACTGTTCTCAACAATGACAATGGAAAATCTGAAAGCCGTTGTGTACTCTCAAGATCAGAGATAACTCATGATGAGCATCCTTTGAGCCTTGGTAAGAGCAGCGTTTGGAATCAATTCTTTCAGGTATGAAATCAACTGGTTCATGACAAAAACTTGAGGCTTTGGATATTGTGTGCTATTGTGTAAGCCTGCCAACAGTTGTTACTTCCCTTTCTCTATGTTTAAAATCTCTAAAACTTTTCAGTCAGTTTTTCCCCTCTTTCTGGTTGTATAAACTTTGCAGTTAGTTAAAATATAATGAGATGTGGTATGGCAAAACCAATCTGTGTGTAGCTTCTTTTTTAGAGAATTTGAAAGGGAAAATGACGTCTTGAGGAAACGTGAATTTTCTCTCCAGTAGAAGTAACGGATTTGAACTGGATAGGTCCTGGTTTGGAACTTTGACCAGAAAAATGTCAAACAAATACTGAAGTAAAATTGATAATGCCTTACTCATTCTTCTTTGAGATGTCCTGGGAATATGATTGAGCCTCATTCCACGTAATGACAGCAAGTGGTCATGTATATTGATGCCCTTGGTTGCTATAACTTAGTTTTTGCCAGTATGAAGTTTGTGCATGTGACGTGATATGTGTAAGGATGATAGCTTGTTGCCCATGTCCATGATATTTTTGTATACTTGAAGTGAAATTTCAAACAATCTTTACTGTTGCAAAACAACATACTAATATTCACAGGATATTTTGCACTGTCTGTCTAAAATATCCATCCCCAACCGTGGCATTTTGTAGGACTCAGAGATCATAGAGCAGATTGATCGAGATGTGAAACGCACTCATCCAGACCTGCACTTCTTTTCTGGGGACTCATCTCTTGCAAAATCTAATCAGGTGCACTCTTGTTTTTGTTTTTGTTTTTTTTTTTTCATTTTTTTTATATTTGATATTAATCTAAAAACTGTTTTGCGGACTTATTTGTGCCTCTTATCTTCAGGAGGCTCTGAGAAACATACTGACTGTATTTGCAAAGTTAAATCCGGGTATACGATATGTTCAAGGGATGAATGAAATTTTGGCACCACTATTCTACATATTCAAAAATGACCCTGATGAGGAAATGGCGGTAAGCTCATGTTGTTTCTTTCTTCTTTGTCTGAAATATATTTTGTTATTGAATTCTTTGTGCACTTCTGTGGAAATGTTGGATGCAGGGAAAGTCTTTATAATTTAATACATCAAATGCCACTTTCAAGACACATAATTTAATGCATTAATGCCACTGCTATCTCCCGAGAGCATAACGAAGTTAACTAAATAAATGAAGATTTGATAGGTGTTAATATGTCAATGCATTATCTTGTGCCACCAATGGATTGTTAGACCAGGACAGATGCACAATAATAATAGTGTACATCATATCCACTCCACTATCATCATTGATCCTGTGATTTGGTGTAACCATTTAATGTCATGTTTTACTTATCCTTTTAGGTTTCATTTTGTTTATCATTTCCTTTATTCAAGTCCCGCAGGCCTGCGCAGAAGCAGACACATTTTTCTGCTTTGTTGAGCTGTTGAGTGGATTTCGGGATCATTTCTGTCAGCAACTTGACAACAGTGTTGTGGGAATTCGATCAACTATTACAAGATTGTCACAGCTTCTGAAGGAGCATGATGAAGAGCTTTGGCGTCATCTTGAGATCACAACCAAAGTAAGACACTATCGTAATGTATATATATTCAGTTGCCAAGACATTGTTTGTCGCATATGGATGATTTTGTATTCTAATATAATTATGAAAGAATAGTTTCTTTGATGTACAAGATGAAAATAAGTGACATGAATTTCAGATTTTTTTTTTTTTTGAAATGGTATAAGTTGGGTTTGTGCTCATAACTCGCATCAGCTTTCATAAATTTTTAAACCTTAAGCAACATTTTATTTCAACAATCGATTAGTTATGGTGTATGCTTTATTGTTTGGTCAAATAATTCTTCTGAAATGCTTGCTTCTTTTTGTCTAACAGGTAAACCCCCAGTTTTATGCATTTCGGTGGATTACTTTGCTTTTGACTCAGGAATTCAATTTTGCAGATAGTCTTCACATTTGGGACACACTTTTAAGTGACCCCGAGGGTCCTCAGGTAAAATTCATTTCCTCTTTATTCTTTTCCCTGAAGGTGTTTTTGATAAGTAGAGCAAGGATGCCACCCTCCCAAGGACCTAATAATAGGGTATAAACTCTTTAGACCCCTATTATCGCTAGGGTTCCTCTTTATATCATAATCTAGCTAAGTACTTTGAAGAAAATTTGTATCTCTATGGCTGAAAAGTAATGGGACTCTTAGATCCATTCACAATGAGCTGAAATTGTTCTGGTAGAAAATCTTGAAATGGATTGTGTAAATGTGTAGGATGGCATACTTTTTGAAAAATGGCTCCGTTATGGTTCCACCTGTTGGCTACAAGCCTGTTCAATACTGGACTAAAGTGATTGTACACTATATATGTTGAAAAGGGTATTATATGACATGGGTGAGAGATGTGGAAATTCATCATTGGTAGCAGAGCCTTTACTAGCACTACTGTGTGTTTTGGTCAGTTTAGATGGTGAACTATGACAGAGAGGGTTAATTAGTAGTGGTGATATTGCATAGGTTATATAGTGGAACACAACGGATCATTTCCCCTGGTACTTTTACTCAAAATCTTAGAATGATGAGCATTGTCAGCCTGTTAGTTTTGATCAAAATTTAGGATGATGAACCTTGTCAAAGCCAACAAATTAACCCCTTCTTTTTGAAATATTTTTTTTTGCAGGAGACTTTGCTTAGGGTATGTTGTGCAATGCTGATTCTCATTCGAAGGCGTCTGCTAGCAGGGGATTTCACTTCTATTCTCAAGCTACTCCAGAACTATCCCCCAACAAACATTAGTCATTTGCTCTATGTGGCAAACAAATTGCGTGGTCAACCATCACGCTAATTCTCTTTATTCACATATCTGTTATTTTGTTGCTGTTCCTCCTTTTTGTGTCTGAGAATTCTGTGCTTGTAAATGACTTAATGTAAATGTTGGTTGAACTTGAAGGTGAAGGTGAGATGCTCCTGTGTCACTTGCATTGATTGTCATTGTGAAGCAGGGATTTTTTCTTTGTTCATTTTGTATTCTAGATTTATTAAGATGGTGGTAGAGAACTATTTTCTGTTTTTGGCAATTTGTAGGTCTAGTATTCTTTAGATTTGGCATAAATACAGAAATGTCAATGGCAGGATCATAGATGTTGTTGGGTTTTCGGCTTTACCTCGCTGTCTATTGTTTTTACTACATAGTTACGGCAACTGCACTGGGTCTAACTTGGAACCGAGCATCCAATTCTTTGCATTTATTTGAGCTTGCATGTCTCCAATGTTTCTTTTGTATGATGAGAGATTGGTAGGTAGATTTAGCTTACCAGTTCATCAATGGAGTAACTCAATAGTGACACGAAACGTGTTATAAAGAGTCGGTGGATTATACCTAATCATGTTTATTAATCCTTTTTGAAGGAGACTGAAGAAGTTGGCTTAATTATAGGCAAATGGTCAAGAGTCTAAAATTACTCGAGTGCTGTAATGCGCAGCAGGAAAGTGGATGACAGATGAGTGGCTAAAGCTCTCTTGACACGAGAAGTTAGCGCACAAGCTCAACGGGCATCATCTCTCCCGTTATTTTTCGTCAAAATTTTGGGATGTTATTGACTTGAACTCGCGAGGTTTCACTTTGAACTGAGAATTTATTGCCTCTTCGTTTACACGACGTTGCATGTTTAGGACCTGCCGATCTTCACTCAAACCTCTTTTGGAAGCACAGAAGCACACGGTGGATGCAATGTTTCTCCAGATAATTCTGCTATCCCCTTTACTGCACAGCATCCATGCAATCAAGTGTTTGACACGCTTTATGCAAGCAAGGCAATGGCATGAACAACTGACGAACCTCAGAAATGCTACACAGAGACTAAAATCTACTCTAGGCAAAACCTGGATTTTATTTTATTTTTATCTTTAATTTTTTTTTTTATTATTATTATTATTTNTGGGGGGGGGGGGGGGGTTACTCAGTCAAGTTAACCCTCCACGAGCAGCAGGAGCTTTTTGGGAAAGGGTGGAAGATAGCATCAACGCCTACAGTTTTCGGGTAGGCAAACTCAAATGTATTGTTATGCCCTTCATGCCAGATTATCACCATGATGAGACTGAGGTTCCATTTAAGTTGGTGCCAGTTCACTAATCCAGTAAGGCAAGGAGCATGACATTTCAAACTGCATAATTACTAGATCGATTTTCACATAATAAATGTGAATCTAAAGGTAAATTTGTTCCGTTTATGCTAAAGCCTCAACAAAACAATGTCTTTTGGAAGCATGGTTAGATATAGATTCTAATTACTCTCAGCAAGAAAAATGTCGTATACAATAAATCAGATACCTTCCAGTGTATTAGCAAGAGCAAGTCACAAAAATACAAGCTGCAGAAATCTACTGGACCCATGTGATTGACGAAGATATTGGTTGATAATGTGCCTTCTTCCTCTGTAACGAATCAATGTAACCCAAATCCAAGTAGCATGAACCTGCAGCATCCAATGGATTTTACATGGATTTGTAAGATGATCTTTCAGCAGAGTGGAAAAGTATAAGCTATCATCTAAGATCATGAAATGTAGGATGTACGGTTTATATATAAGAACGAAAAAAATCAAACTAAAACTAATCAGCATAATTTATCTATCATGCGAGAAGTTGCCTAAGCAGATAACAGATGATGAGATTAAGCTCAACAGTTATTTTTTTTTTTCACAGTTCAATGCAACGGAAGATATTAATCTGAGATATAAAATTACCCGAAAGACCCAATATAGTTGAGAGAACCCCTAGTTCCAATTTGTTGCACATGTTCCGTACTGGGGAAAGAGTAACAACTAAAAATCTACCAGACGATTCTTATCTTTGTGCCAAAGAAACTACTGAATCTGATTGGTTGTATATTTCTGAGTCCATGTTTTCACTCTCTAACTGGCTATGCAACATTTGCATGACATTCTCTGATGGGCATTTATCATCAGGATTCTGTGTTTCTACTTGACAGAAACATTCAGGCCAAGCATTCGTATAAAATGATTCAGGTGAGATCCGTTTGTGAGGGCCACCAAAGTTTGTTTTGAGCATGACACGTCTAACTGCTTCTTCAAAACTAGCTGTCTGTCCCTCTTCTCGAGCAGTAAAAACTGGGGCAAGACCTTTTCTGTCAGGTCTTATATTTGTTCGAAAGCCATAATACAGGCGGTGACCCAAGAGATTATTGGCAAAGTTGCTTGGCCCATCATAAGTTGGCATAAATATGTCGGCAAGAAGACAAACCATGTAATCCACAGCAGAGCCTATCAATCCCCGAGCATTTGCGGCTAGCTCCTCGCTAGAATCCACAGAACTGTGATTTTCAAGGTGAGGGAAAAGGGCCCTAAATGGTTTCATAAAGTGCTCTCCACCAAACAGTTCACCAGCCGCTAGGTACATCCTGGTGGAATTGTTGAACCCCATTGCACGTAGAAGAAGACCAACCTGCACACAATCAGAGGCATTATAATAGTATTAATTATTCATATGTGGTAGCTGGCAGAGTTGATAGCAAACAAACAGACAAATGCATGCAGATTCGAACAAAAAATCACCTCTTCTGGAGTAAGTGGACATTTTCCAATCGCCCTTCTTTCTTTATAAATTAGTGTTTTCTTGGCAAAATTTTCCATCCGATACTTCTTCAATATTTTTTGCTCTGTAGAGCTAAATATATCAAAGCACCTGCAATTCATTCATTTCCACAGCAATCAGAATTCAGAATGGCATCATTATGTTTTTTATATCTGGAATGTCTTCCAATTAATTTTGCAAATCAATCCCATATTAAGCAGCTGAATATGTGTACAGAAAGATCTTTAAGATATATGAATGTAAAGATTTGATGTAGATAGTAGGAGTACTGCATTGAATCTAAATAAGTAGAAGGGTTCACCAACAGTATGAAACTCAATGAATAACATAGGGGTAAAATGTAGATGATGTGGTTGATCAAGACCATGATGGGGTTGTAAGAATAGTTCATAAGGAGAGATTAGAATCTCCACATAAATCTATGGGCCTAAGCAAATCTCTCAGTGCAAGAACACCAGAAAGAACACTTCTATGGAAAATAATCACAAATTGAAAGGAAAACTACAGAAGGTCAATTTATATTAGCAGTTACAAAATTCCAAGAAAATGGTCAGGTAGCTGCACACAATTTTTTGGTCTGTGCATCTAAGTTCAGTTATCTGATATGCAGCAAAAATTCATTGTCACTGTGCTCCTCAATTCACTAAAGTACAACACAAGTGTGTCTAGATGTACTTGTGTTAGTAGAAGAAAATAATAATAATGCCCCAATAAATCTCCCTTATAATAAGAGAAAATGCTCTATAAATTACAGGACAAGCCAATGCATATAGGTCAAACCCCTCTAAAAATACATGTTTGCACTGATTTAAGAAAAAAATACAGTAAAATAAATAGCTGAGCATTTACCCGGCAAATGCCAGCATGTCCATCTCAAAACGAAGGTGTATTGCCATGAAGCGACCTTGCGAACGTAGTTTATCAACTATTGACTCGCTTAACTTCATAATGTGTGGTTTAAATCTTAGAGCATGATAGTTGACTCTGCACCTCAACCGCTGGTACTCGGGGTTGTCAATTTCTTCAGCTAAACGATGTGAAAATGGAGTTAGATAGATGGCTCCATGTTCCTTCATTTTCTCCAGAGCTTCAGTTGTATACCAACTAATAGGAGCATCTCTTGGGGGCCGCAGCTGAGGCAAGGGAGAAAATTTATGGACAATTTTTTTTTTGATATTTTTGAGGACCTTCCAATAACTTAAGAAATTCCTAGGCACATAACTTCACAGATGAAACGGAATGACATTCTAATGCAATTACCTGAAAAGCCTTTATCTTTTTAGTTTTCCCATTTTTACGAATTTCTGGTATTCTTTCCACAATTCGTACATCAAATCTCAGTGACTGGATAAAATGTTCAACATCATAGATGCCATGGAATCCACTGTACATGGTAAAGATAATTTGTCAGATCCATTAGAATTACAAAATTATACAATCAACAAAATAATGTCTCAAACAGATGATAAAATGAATCAACAGAAAAATTGCTTTTTAAATCCTATCAAGGTATAAGAATGATTGATCTCCCTCTCCCTCTCTCTCTCTCTGCCAGCCTGTCTTCCCTTGATAAGTAACAAACATACTACAAAGAAATGACAGCCCTAGTACAGAGGAGCATACAAATTACAAAGGAGATGCCGAATTAGGGGGAAAAAAAGCTATCAAAATTAAGTGATGTGTGGAAAAATTACAGTAACTGTTTGGCATAGTTGCTTTCTGAATTACTGCTATCTACCAGGTCAGGTCCCTTCAAGATTCTTCCTTTAATGATCGCATTAATAGATTCAACTTAAAAAGTTTCAAAATTACTAGATATAAGGAACAAATGGGTATATATTACAAATAAATTCAAGAAAGAATACCCTTAAAACAGATACCTGTCATCATGCCAGAAGGAGTTTGCGTCCAACTCAGGCAAAACAAGTGTAGCGTTCATGATTCTTGCAGCAAGAACAGCATTACAAATCTACAACAGCGAAGGAAGTATATATTAGTTTTTTTCAAATAAATCCCTTAAAAGAGGCATCACATCATAAACCTAACTTGGTTACATTTAACATGTCAATTTTTCAAAACAAAACCTGTCATTCTGATAAAAAACAAAAACACTCCTTTTTTGTAAGGATAATTTTTTTTTTCCTTCCACCACTTCCTGACACACTGAAAAACCATAGAAGTGGATTTTGTCAAGCTTGCCCCAAACATACATTTAAAAAAAAAACAGCCTGGAAGATACGCACAAAAATATATAGTGCTACAGGTTAAGAGACTTGGGCAAGAACAGATTACAAACCGCAGTTCTTTGCTGATTCAAACCACCGTTACAGCGAACACGAAGATACCCCTTGGTCTCTTTTGGAGGAGCTGCCGCAATATAACAAGAAAAACACATCGTCAGCCCAAACTTACATTATTATCAGAAGATTATTAAAAACAAAAATGAAGAGCACGTACATGGCCAATCAGTTCGTGGAGAAGATGATGGCCTCCAACCACCCGAATTCGCACTTTCCCATAGTTTTTCTATATTTATCTTAGTAACGTATCCCAAAAATAAAACTCAGATACCATAAAAAATAATTTAAAAGAACTATATCGAAGCAAAAAAACGAGAATCTCAAAAAATAAAAGAAAAGAAAAGAAAATAATCAATATGCTATATTCACCTAATTTTTACAGTTTCAAACACTAACATTTTGCCTAAATCAATGCTGAAAATATATTCGTCAAATAAAATTTCTCAATGGACGCAAAAAAAAAAGAAAAATAAGAAGCAGCATTCTATCAATTCAACAATCAAATCGCAATGAAAAATAAAAATAAACATTCCTAAATTGCATAAAACTAATATAAACCAATTTTCTTAGCAATAAAATAAAATAAAAATATTTGAGAAATGGGAAATAAGTGTAGCGAACCTCAGATGGAGCGTTGGATCCGTTAGTTGCAGTAATAGTAGTGGAAAAGAGTAAAGAAAGAGTGCAGATCAAGAGAACAACAGAAACTGCTATCAATAGTTTCAATAATAACCCTCTTCCTCCTACTCCTCCTTGCTTTCCGTGTTGCCTGTGGTGTCCTAATCTTCTTCCAAATTCAGAAAATCAAATCAAACAATAGTTTTTAGAAATCGAAGAAGATCAATCGAGTAATGTATTTTATGTGTATTTACCTTCTCATTTGATTGGATTTAAAGGAGAAATGGAGATCAGATACTTTGATTTTTTGTGGTTTTTTTTTTTTTAATTATAAGAGAAGTGAATTCATTGATTGAGCAGAGACAGAGCTCCTCTCTTTTACCGCTAATAGTTTGGCAACCGCTGTTGTATATGGGAGACTAAGACTGTATGTGCTACGACGTCGTGTTTGGTTACATTTTATTTTAAATTTAAATCCTTATATTACCTGTACTTTCAGACTACATTTATTTGTTTTATGTGTATTATTATTATTATTATTATTATTATTGTTTGTCGTTGAAAACACTAACATGTATGAGTTGTTTTACAGTAAACAAGCATTGTACACGCGCTCACAAAATAACATGTACTTACTATTTATTTTGTAATAATTTATTTTGGTTTTTAAAATTTTATTTAGGATGTTTTGATTTTAATTAAAGGACAATTACTTTTAATTTCTTATAAATTAGACAGAAAAAAAAAAGAATGGAATAAAAAACACAGACATGGGTTGTGTGCTAGGGATTTTAAGAAAAATATACTTCAATTCTTAATATTTAAAAATAACATAATTTAAACCTCTTTAAATTTTAAAAAATCACTTTAGGTACAAATTTTTTTTATATTATTTCTAGTTCCTGTTTGGAGAAAAGAAAAGGAAATGACTTGCTAGATTCTTGTAATAAAAAAAAATCATTGTTAAAGGAGTTATTAGTTCATGTAATGAGATAAGTTTAATGATTGTGTTTCATTATTGTTTTAAAAAAAGATTGCATAAAAAAATAAATATAATCTTATTTGATTTAAGAAATGTTGATGAATTGATTTATAGGTATTTCAACGATGCTGATGAATTTTTATTGGGTTAAAAAGACTATAATTGAATTTTAGGTGTAAAAACATGTTAGTTTTTCCTACCATCAATATGATAATCAGATTATGGGCTTGCAAACTACAAATCACCTACATATTTTTTTTAAATGACAAATGATAGATCATATATATATATATATAAATTTATTTTTAATTTAACCTTTTTTTATATAGTTTTATTTTTATATAGTTTCATTTGTGTTTATTTTTGAAAAGATTTTTCTAATTCATTTGTAATTTTTTTAGTCTTTTATATAGATGGATTGTATTTTTCAAAATAAAAATTATTTATTTTTTAGATAATATTTTTAATATGATCAGCCTCATATAAATGCTTTTTTATTACATTCAATCAATTTAATATATGTGTTTATTTATATTATCATTTGATTGAATTAAAAAATTATTTTATAAACAAATTTAGCACATAAAATTGGATAAATTATGAGATTAAATATCTTGATATATTCATGTCTCTTGATTTTTATAGTTTTATTTATATATATATTAATACATATAGTTTTCTATTTATATGATTACATGTATCCATAAAAAAAATTATTTGCACATATAATTGTAACTATAAAAACACATTAGAAAAGCCTATATCTATAATTATTATCGAAAAAAAATATTTGATTCACGAGGGAATGCAGGTCAAATAGCTAGTAGAAAACATTAAAAGATATGAGAGGTTTATTATTTATTTTCTAATAATTCATGTTATTCCTTAAAGTTTTATTTTAAACAATTTAATTCAAATTAAAGGCAAATTACTTTTAATTTTTTAGACAATGATGAAATTGAAAGAAGAAAAATTAAAATAATAATAGAAAAAAACAAGGGTGGTGTGCCAGAGATTTTGTAACAAATACTCTTAGGTCCTCAGTATTTAAAAATAACTTTAATTATAAAATTTAATTCTCTTTAAATTTTAAAAAATCACTTTGGATATCAAAGTTCATTTGTATTATTTTTTTAGTCTCTAATTAGAGAGAGGTTTGAATTCCAATTATCTAATATAAAGTTATTGTTCACATATTTCCACCATTAAATTGGTTTTTCTTTTTTGTGTCCACAAGTTTTAGATGATAAATTAAACTTAACGTTGATTGTTAAATACTTAATGTTATTTTAAAAATTAGATTTAAGTTGAGAAAGTCGAAACTAACCTGATTTGATATATATATATA